>VZRH01001403.1:175952-246456 GCA_013397555.1 Urocynchramus pylzowi | reverse complement strand
TAGGATCAAAGAAAAAAGCAATTGGGAAAAAAAAACCCAAAAAACCCAAATCCACGAAAACTAAAAGATGCCGAAAAAGAAAAGGAAGTCTCTCTTGCGTCCAGCTTGCAGGAACGTGAATGAAACTCCACAGTGACCAGACTGAATGCGCTTTTGTGCATCGTCGGCCAGGGGAGGGAGAGACTTGACCGACTTCCCGGCAACTTTTTCAGTGCTTGGGAGTAACATAGAAGTTGCCCATGAGTGGAGGACTTGCATGTGACGCTCTCCTAAAATGAGAGAATGGTCTGTGTTCAAGATGTGCCCAGGATGAGACAAGTTTCTTTCAGCGTTTATTATGTGCTTGTGGATCTGCGGGGCTGGGTTTTTCCTCTGATGTGGCAAAGCAAATGTATGGAGATGGGGTTAATGGTGTTACTGGAGGTGGGGAGGTTATGCTACTAAGCAAAGTAAGAGCTGGTGTTTCTTAACAGAATACCTATAAATTATACCAGCCATTTGTAAGGCTTCTTCTGAAATGCTTCCTTGATCTTAAGGTCTAAAGCAGGCTTAGAAATTGAAGTTTGTCTTCTAGTGTAAGAATATGCATTGAAAGCGTAGCTTTAGATGGTTTTTTAGGGCAAGCTGAAGGGGATTGCCAAGCAGAGCCTTTTGGCTTTGTGTGGAGCAGTAACTTTTCAGCATGAATAGGCTTGGGAACGTGGCTTATTGCAAGACTTGATTGCTGTTTGTTCTTGTGAATGTGTTTGGCACTTTTTTTGTTATTATGTTGAACTGGTGCTGTTGCTGAGCCTCTTGGGTTATTTTGGTTAATCCGAGTCCACGGCCATCCCAAAACAGCATCCACGGAGGCTTTTGCACCAGTTAAACCAACTGTGGACCGCTGAGTGCAGTGCAGTGGGACTGACTGGGGGGTGAAGCATCAATCAGCGTGAGAGAAGCATGTGGGAGAGGGAAGGAGGAGGGCACTCGGCTTCCTCACAAGCAGCTGCCGGGCAGACCCTCCGTCCTCGGGAGTCCGCGCTTTTTGGACAAGGGAATTGCTTTATCTTGGGGTGATAAGAGAAGAAAGGATGGTGGCCTGGCATTCAGGAGGTGTTGGGCATGTTCTCTCTTATGTACCTCCTTATCTAATCCTCCCTGCTCCCACTTTGCATGCTGCTGTTGTGCTGCTGGGAGGGTGGCAGGGAGTTGGAAGGAAGAGTTAATTATATGTTACAGCAAGGCAAGACTGGTGAACGTTTGCCTTTCCAACTTTGTTACAAAACATGATTAAGTGGAGCTGTGAGTGGTATCCATCTTGTTGGAGGGGGAATTAAAGGAAGGGGGAAAGGAATGAAACCAAAAGCGAGTCAGTTGGAGTTAAAATGATGATAACATTCCTGAGTCACAACCTTTAACGTCCTGGCAGGATATGACATTATGTTAATTGTGAAAGTATGCATAGAAAAATAACTTGAGCGAACTGCTCTGAAGTGTCTGTGTTTAATTGTAGTCGAGCAGGGCGTGTTTTGGTAGGATGGGAGGCTTTCTTTTTAAGGCCCTGATCCCACAGATGTGAAGGCACATGTGTAATGTGCTGCCTGTAATTTTATTTGACTTAATGGAGGCTGATCTCGGCATGCAAATGTAGAGGCATGCATAAGCAGAGTTTTGGCAGGATGGGTGCCGGGAGCTGCCGTGGGAGCTCTCAGCTGATGAAATCCGTCCCTCTGCTTGAACATGCACCAGGCTGATAGGATGCTGTGGTCATCTGGGCTCAGTGTGAGATAAGCCACTTCCAGTCTGGAAGCTGTTGAGATGTGCTGGACAGGGGACGCTTTTCTTCCTCTTGGATTAATTCCCAGCGTCTTGACCAGTGTTGGATGGTTGGTTCGTAGATCTGAGTATGGAAGAGGGCCCTGGCCTTCCTATCCTTCTCTTTATGTGTTTATCCTAAATGTGTACAGAACCAGAGCTTGGTTGTGTTACAGGAGTGAAACTCATGTTCATTTAAGAGTATGCTTTGGTGTACCCCTCTCTCCAAGTCTAACAAAAACTGAGGAGAAAATGAAGCTGGAATGCAGATTTTGCTTAGAAACCATAGAAAACATTATCTCAGATTAAAACAGCACAATGTATTCTTACTCTTCAATCTGTTTTAAAAATACTTGATAATGAGAGACTGCTGGTTTCCATGGAGGGGAGGAAGGAGAGGGAGATGGGTAGGTAGAGCGAGGCTGAAGCCTCTGTGCTTTGTCTTTGAGCAACAGATTTGCTGACACCCACTGGGCTCAGCAAGAGCTGGGGACAGCACCTTTGGAGAGCCACATCCATGTGTGCTGCTGGGTGCCACAGGGCCACCAGGACCACTGGCCTGGGACAGGACATGGGTACCCTAGAGATGAGTGCCTCATGCTTCTGCCCTGTGGGGCTGCAGATTGCTCACACTGCATGTGGTGATGCTGTGGGTGTGGGTGGCACTGCTTGGGCTGCTGAGGTGGCCAGGGCACAGGGTTTGGCTTCCTGGCCTGCTGCTGCCAAATGGGTCTTTTGGGCATGGCCTGGCTCAGCTGTCTGCACCAAGGAAGCAGCCCCAGGTGGTGCACACAGGACTGTATTTTAGTTTGTGACCTTTTTGTTTCCTTTATTCACCTCGCTGCCTTGTTTGCAGTAGGAAATTCTTTCAGACAATTCTTGCTGCTCCTGTTGATGTTAACAATGGTGGGAACCTGCCTCCTCCTTGCTTTTATTTCAGCACAGCTGCGGTCACGGGGCAGGTTGTGTGTGAGCCCACCACATGCTTAGGACTTCTAGCTTCTGCAGTGTAAATGAGCTGAGCTGGAGTCAAGACCTGATGGAGATACTTGGAAAATCCTTGCTTTGTGTAGGTGAGATGATCGGGAAGCAATTTTAGTGCCTGAGTAAGGCCCCTAAAATAATGATGAGGATTGACTAAGCACGAATCTGAGGAATAAAATATTTACGCACAGCTGAGGCATGTTTTATCTGTCCCCTTCCCACCCCTGCAGCAGCCCTGTGGCTCTGTGAGGTGATTCTGGGAGCACGGGTGGGAGGCTGCTCCGTGCCTGCTTGGCAGGAGAGATGCCAAGGGCACAGGGTCTTCTGTTGGCTTGGCAAACACTGCGGCTTCCTCCAGCCTTGCCCTTGGCGTGGTTTGGCTCTAGGCTTCAGTCCTGTGAGCTGCAAGGGCTCTTTCAGGGCAAGATACTGAAGCAGCTTCAGCGTAGAACAGTTGGATGTGACCAGGTGCTGTAAAAATAAACAAAAAAAGCCTCCCTATAGTACTCAAAGCTTTTTTTAGGTACGCTGTGTAGCTGCCTTCGCTTCCAGCTCTGTGAGCAGCTCTCCAGCCCGCTGGAGGAAGCGATGCGTAATAATGGTTCAGACAAACAGCACGGCATGGGGCGAGTTCAGCGCTGCTGCTGCTGCTGGAGGAGGAGGCTCCGGAGCGGATACGCGGAACCCACTTCGGGCTCTCACTCTCTTAGCTCACAGCAGCCTCAACAGAAATTTACCCCAAATGTTCTTCTTGCTCCACGGAGTGTAAGTCCTTGTTTGCGTCCACTATGCAGTGGGAGTAAGACGTGGTCCTTCTTGGCTGCTCCCTCCAGTCAATGGGATGCGCTTCCCCATCCTCTGTGCCATGGTGTTGATTTATTAAAAATATGGATATTGATCTAGTACCGATATCCAACTGTGATGGACAAAAACTCTCTAACAGTTGAAAGTTAGAAAGTGTGTTTTTATTGAGGCACCGGGCAGCGTGCGGCATAGCTCCCAAAACCACACCACAATTTACAGGTGATTACAGAGCCCTTTTATCTATACAGGTATTGAATACCCAAAATACAAATACATATTCATAATTTTGGCACATCCCATTCCCCGCTTCGTTTGTTAATTAGTTCAAAAGCTATTAAGCATGCCTAGTTTGTTCCTTGTAATGGGTTGATGGTGTCCCTTTCATGGGGAGGGGTCCCAAAATGATGAAATAAATGAAATCTTCCTCGTTCTGACCTTTCTACCTTTTCAATGCAAATATGACAAATGGACCCTTGGTAGAACTCCCATTCCCTGTTTTCAATTGATTTCAGAACAGAGGAGGCCCGCAATTGTCTTATGTTTCTCAAAGCTATTTATCAGCTTCTATATTCTTCATTGTAAACCCAGCTAACCAAACATTGTGTTGACAAGCAATCAATTATTAGTTAACTACTAACTCTCAACTTCATCAAGGCCTACCCATTTATTTTAATTAACTCTAATAAAGCTTATCTCTAACTAAAATCTCAGCTCCTTTAAAATCTCTAAATTCCTTAAAGTTTGTCTCAGTGTCTGGTTTAGACACCATGTGGACCAGGACTTTGTTGCCAGAGCTGTTCTTGTCCCCAGCTTGGGTTGGTGTGATCTCTGGGGGTGTAGGCAAGGTCCACTTGGCTGTTCACAAGGTGCTGAAGGAAGAGCCGCAGGAAGGAAGAACAGCTCCCTATGGTTTTCCTTTAGCAGTTCCCAGCCTTTCTGGAAACTTTCTCCCTCACTGGAGTGTTCTGCTCATCCCATCTAAGTGGTGCTCTACTGGCACAAGCTGTACTCCAAAGGCCAATACTGCCTTTCCCTGCTAGTACAGTTATTTTGCTGAGCTCTGTGATTTATGAGTCTTGAGCTATCTTTGGGACTCCTTACTTAAAAATACAGACTGTGCCCGTGTTTTTGGCGGCACAGGCTTAGGATCTGAATTTGCAATTAGAGCTGTTGAAGTGTCTGCAAATAGGAAGAAGCTGCATCTTGCAGGCTTAAGGTTTTTGTTTTCTGTAGTAGCATCCCACATGAGGTGCTGTCAAAGAGCAGACTGCTGCTGTTGTGGGGAGTTGGTGCTTTCTTCCCTCTGAGCTCACGGCTTCTTTAGATCTTTCCATTGTTTAATTGGATTTTCTCTCTCTGGGTTTATTTTCAGATGGGATCTAGCTGCTGGAAATATGTTATTGAAGTACTGTAATTGTGGGTTATTTCTTTACCAGATCTGCTCATGAATACTTGGCACAAGCTAATAGAAAAAGACTTGGTTTAAAAACACTTTGGTTTTGCTACCGTTGCTGCCCCCGCTTTGCCAGCGGCTCCTGAGAACTGATTCCTGTGCACAGCAGTAGCTCTAATATAAAATGTTCCTGGAAATCTGCATGGCTCTCATGACTTTCATTCAGGAATTACATTAACCTCTCTCACGTGATGGGTGTGGAAGTGAGGCACTGTTTTGACTCCTGGGCAGGATATTTTTAACTGTCTTGCTGGGCTGATCGGGGCTGTCTGTGGATCTGAAGGTATTGTGCCAAGTCTGGGTGTTCCACTGGTGGCTTCAGTGGGTGCAAAGTCAATTACAACATCCTGTGTAAGCAAAAGGCTCCACAGAACTTATTTGCCAGACGTGTTGAATGTACCAAGGGTGCACAGTGCTTTGTGTAAGCACCTGAACTTGTCTTGAATTAAGATTCTGGCAGTCTGGTGGTGGCAGCTCTGTTTTGTCTGTAGAGAAAGTAAAAGGCTCAAGCTGGGGAGATGGCTTGTTTGGTGACCCTGTGAGCTAGTGGCTCCGCAGGGCAGTGTGGAGAGGGGTTCACAAGGAGTCCAGTAGTATGAGCTGCAGTAAAGGTGGACTTCCAGGGCTGCTTTCAGCCTTCCAGGTAGGGCTTCCTGCTGTAGCCACAGGCACATCTTTCCATTTTGAGGCACACAAATCATTTCCCTTCAGCCCCTGTGCAAACCCTTCTCCTCTGATCTGGGTCAGCCTGGGAGCTTTTGGCCACTTTCAGATGAGTGAACAATGCCAGGCTGATGGTCCTGGTTTAATATTTCTAGGACCAAATTTGGCAGGCAACAGACTAGCTTGGGAATGACAAACTTGCAGCCTGGAAAGGTGAAGGTACCAGGTTATGACTGGCACTCATTACTGCATCTCCCTGCAGGAACGTGGATTTCCCCATGTTCCTGGATGTGTCTAGGAAATGTACAGGGTTGTCAGTAAAGAGGTTGTCCATACATGTACATGTGCAGTTGGATTTTCCTTTTCTTGCTTTATCTGTGATTAAAGATTCTTTTTTTTTCCTCTGTCTTCTTCAGTTTTAGCTGGTAGGATTACATTTCTTGGATATGTGTGGAATGAACACAGAAACAACGTGCCTAGTGTTATTTCAATAATCTTTGTTGTTGTTTTGTTCCTAGTTTGAAGTGTCAAGACTGGTATTGTCAGAAAGTGTTGAATTAAATAATTGGAAGCAGTACTCATCTCTTCTGAGCTTTTGCAGCGAAAAGATTAGGTTGTCATACTGCGAGCAGGTATTGCTCCCTGTAAATGCTGGGAGTGATTATAAGGCTTAATGCAGCCATCTGGGACTGAACATATGCACAGTCCTCAAATCTTCATGTCAAGGCCCCAAGAGGAGCAGGGATTTTGTGATATCGTCTGGTGACAAATCACACCACTTCGTCACCGCAGCCATTGGCTGCTGCTTTTTCCTCCTTCCAAGTCTGCTTCATGTCTGGGTTGGCCTATGGCAGGCCTCGTTATACCTTTTGCTTTTTTGGGCAGAGTTCTGAGCCCTGAGATTTTTTGCCTGAGTGTAAGCACAAGGGTATGGACGTTGGAGGGGAGGGGGAGAAAAGTAATTTTTCAAATTTTGTTTCAGCTGTTTAGCTAAAGCTTCCCGTAACTCTGGCCAGGTAACTCAGCTCCCTGGTACTGTGGTGATCTTAGCAGAAGAGACAACCCATCAACCAGTATGCCTTTTTTAACCTATATAATCAGAAGATCAAGATTTTTAATTACATTTGAAAAGGGTTTTATTTTTTTTCCTGTATCTTGTATGTAGTTTCCAAGCCAAGAGGAATCCCTAGTGCTTTTAAATGAATGCTTTTCTGCCACAAGCTGTCTTTTATCACAGAAAAATGCCAGCCTAGTCTCATTCTGTTTCATCTGCCTCATTAATATTAAATACATGGCACTTTAATATGGCAGCCAGAGCAAAAGCAGGGAATTTCAGCTAATATCTGACAATGGCAAGCTGAGATTAAAAGATATCAGAGTGCTGTCGCTATATATAAAGGAACTGGCATTTTTCAGGAGCACTTGACCTAATTTATGTCAGTTCTTTTCTCCCTGTGCTCCCTTAAATCTTTCCATCTTCAAGTGAGCCCTTATGTGCTGCCTTTCTTGCAGGCCTGGTTCGGTCTTCTGGCGGAGGGAAGGGTTTGGTGCTTGCAGCACAAGTCCCTGGTGTCCAGTGAAGGCAAAAAGTGGCACCAGATCCAGGAGCTCTCCATGCTGGGGAGAGCCTTCATGGAAGAGGTGTGACTAGGGCTGTGGGGCAGCTCTTCAGCCAAGCTGTGGAAGACTCTGCTCACACTCTCAATTACAAAGCACCTGGCTGGAAGTAAAAGAATGAACAACTTCTCAGAGAAATGCCTCCCCTTCTGGGACACGCAGTTGATGGTCACTGCACAATTGGAACGATTCACGTGGGTTTCTGATGTGTGATTGACTTGGACTGTCAGGGGACCTTGGGTTGCGTGTTTCCAGGTAGCTGAATATTCACCCGGCTGGAAAGCACTCCTGATACTCAGCATTTGCAGTTGAGCAGTTATTAATTATTAGAGCAGTAATTAGCAGAGCCACTTAGGATTAGGGTTTGTGTGGCTGACATGCTGCAAGTATTTCAGCCTCTTATTTGGTCTGTGGTCTTGGGCAAATGCCTTTGTCTTGGTGTGCCTTTGTTTTCTGCCTGTGTAGAGCAGGAGATAATTCCCTCCCTTGTTTTGTGAGGTGCCAAGCTGTCATCAGAGAGTTAATAGCACACCGTAGTCACCTCTGCAGACCTCGCCCTGTTGCACCAAATCGAGCGAACTCTCGTGGCACAGAGGCATTACCAGATTAATGCTTTTAATTAAAACTGCCTTCAAGAAAATAACTATTCAAATAGGGTAATATGCAAGTTGTGTTTTCAAGACGTAACCATTAGGAGGAAGGGTTTAAAGGTGAGCAGTGTGAGTAACTCTGACCTTGTTTCTCTGGGTTTGTGTGGGTGCAGTTGAGGGCAATTTTCACATTGAGCATTCCTCAGCGATACTTAATTTCTCTGGTGTAGGGCAGAGCCATTTAAACAAAAAGCCAGAGGTGTTTTGTTGCTTAAACAAAACATTATTTGAAATTGTGGGTTGCCATGTGACTCCTGCCTGTTACTGAACACAGCTACATTTCCTTTAGGTTTGGCTTTGCCAGGAACAGAGCTCGGAAAAGGTTTGGTTTTTTTTCCAGTGTGATGTGCTTTACAGGGTTTTGATATAACCTGAGTAAAGCAGCATTTTCATCGTCTAACCTGATGATTTCTTCCATTAGGTTGAGCCAGAAAGCCAGAAATATAAATCCAGGCTAGCTGTGATACAGTTTATGTGCTGTTCTGGTTTCAGTTTGAAGGGAACTATAAAGTTCACACGGGCTAGAAAATGTTTCTGGCATGAAGTAGGTGGTTGGTCCTTATGTAAAATCCACCATAAGGGGTCCCGAGGGAAGGGTGTGTGGATGTTGTCAGTATCCACGCTGTGGTAAATGTATCTTTTCCTGAGCTGTGTGTGCTCAAACATCTTAGCAACTGGAAGCTGCTCAGGGCTGGAGCCTGAGTATTCCCGTTTTGGTGCTGTGCCTTGCAAAGGAGGATAATGGCCCAGCGTCCAGAGTCCAGTGGTGCTGGGGGGATGGAAGGAGGATGGAGATGGCTGGATGTGTGCTGTCGTCCTCTGTAAGTAGGAAAGTAGTGCAAGCCTGCTCTTGAGGTTTATGCTCCAGTGTGCACCCTCAGGGGCTACTGAGTGAACTGAGAAGATGTGGATTAAGACATCAAGCGCCCGAAGCAGGGCTGCTCCAGCTTGTACTGACTCTTCTGGGGTCTCCAGGTGCAGGCTCTTGGGCTGTGCTGGTGTGTGATGTGGGAGCCCTCATGCTGCATGCAGACTCAGCTCCTTCTTCTGGACAGCCGTGGGAGGATGAGCTGGGCATTAGCCTTCCTCTTTGAAGGCTTCCTGAGTTCCTCAGCAGGTATTTATCTGTCAGACCCCAGCTGCTCTGGAATATGAACAACCCAGGCAGGGCTGCTTGTGGCTTCGTGCATCACCTCCTGCTTTGAGCAACGTGGAGGTGGAGACTGCAATCTTAATAAAGGATATGCAGCAGCAGATCCCTCGCTTTGGTATCTCATTAAATAACTGGAGCCAAGGGCAGAAACGTGCACCGCACATGGGAATTGTGCTCCAGTTTTGGCATAGGCGGGTCTGCAGCACGTGGAGTTACAGAGCATGTCAGAGCAAGGAACTCATCTTCCCTAGGCCTCTGCAGGAAGCGCTTGCTTGGAGCAGCCTTAATTTGCCTTGGGCTGTGTTTGTCTTCCCGAATCCTTAGGTTTGGCTCCATAAATTTGTGGCAGGATTTACCTGCTCTGTCAGGTCTTCAGAGCTGGGCTGCTGCAGGAGCGGAGGCCAGGGCAGCGGAGCCTGCTCATCTGTCACAGTCCTTCTCAGCTGCTGCGTGCTGTGCGTTCAGCCAGGCCCAGCAGCCAAGGGCTTTGCTAGTGGAGGAATGCCTGACTGCCTGTCCTGGTGCTTCCAGGGAAAGAGAGGAGTTGAGGAGAAAAAGGGGATGAGAAATCTGAGTACTGCGAGCACAAAAAGCTACAGCGTAAAGTCACCATGGGAGGTGCAAGCTAATGGCAAATCCTCTTGCTTGTTGTTGTTATTCAGAGAAACAGCCTTGCAAAATGTTCTATTCCAGAAGCTGTCCTTGAGCTATGGATTTCAACCAAGAGCAGTGCAATATGTATCATCTGCACTCATAAGGCTGCAAGAGTTTGGATTGTGTTTAGATTGACTGTTCCGGAGAAATCCAAGCAGCTGGACTCTCCAGAAGCGTAGTACTCTGGAGAGTTGTCTGTTTGCTTTTTGGGTGCAAGGGAGAAGAACACTGCAAGTGTGGGGTTCATTTAACACTGCTCTGTTACAAGCAGCAGCATGGGTTGCTGCAGTGCAAGTCTTGGCAGGAGGGGAGAAATTAAAATGAAATCTGACTCCAACTGCTTCTGCTTTCCCTTCAAAGTGCAAACATGACTGGGGTGGACAGTCGAAGCAGAATGTGGTGGCCAACATTAATTAATCTGTGGGGATGGGTACTGGCTCCAGCTTAACCTTCTAGCAGGACTGCTCCGACAGCTAACGGACGTTGCAGCAGCTTGCGTATGGAATAATTTATGAATTTGGAAGAATGCGATTCTGGAGAACGTGGGTGAATGCCAGTGGTTTGCAAACCTCTGCCAATGGTCTTGTGAGCGGCGGGCTGCTGTGGGAAAAATAACATTGGATTAGTGCAGGGTAATGTTTGGAAGTGTCCCACTTAGCTCCTAAAGCCTGGCCCTTGTGCAGAGCTGTGCTGGGCTCTCGGCAGGATGCTCCAAAGTAGCAGAAATGCATTAAATATGTGTCTGCTGCATGCTCCTAACAAGAAGTGGGGAGCAGCACAGGGAGATGTTTTTAGCTGCAGGCTTTTCCCAAGCAGCCTTAGCAGCATCTTTGTCGTTTGGGAGGACAGTTTCCTCGTTCCAGGTAATTGGACTGTCTGGGCAGATGCCAGGTCACTTGATCTTGCAGCTCCAGGGCAGCTGGGTCCCACTCCAGCCCTGTCCCCTGGCTTGGGAGCTGGTGTTGGGCGCCTTTGCTGCAGCTGAAGGAACGGACGCCTTTCCTCGGCACCAGACTCCAGAGCCGGATGCGAGCCCAGCAGCACTCCAGGCCTCTTTCCAGCTTTTCAGGCTCCTGCTTTTAATTAAACTGTCGCGACACTGGGACGGCCGGAGGATGACTGAGATAGCAGGAGCCGGAGGTCCGGCTCACAAAGGTGTATGGGAGCCTTGGAATGCGGCCGGGATGCCTTGGACAGCGCATAGGGCAGGATCGGTGCCTGCCTCCCACTAATTGTGGTTTATTTGCTCTCTGCTCGTCCATCTGCTCTGTGGCAGGGCTGAAAACATCTCTGAGGTCTGGCTTTAATAACAAAGTGTATCCTCACAGCTGAGGGGAACCTTAAAAGGTGGCTACCCCTTTGCAAGCCCTCACTCTGCAGAAGGTGATGTGTGCCGCTTACCTGTGAGCATCTTTGTGGATTTGAGATAATTACAGACGGCTCCAAGGAGGTTTGCTGTGCTTGATCTGTGTTACCTGGCATTTCTTTGCACTTCATGCCTCTAGGCTCGGTCCCATGATAGAGCAGTGCTTGCCTCTGAGCAGCTGCCTGCCTGCTGGATGACTTGTTCTCCTCATGGAGCTTATCCCTTTGCCAGCCATGAAAACCTCTTCCCTCACACTTCCTGGCCGAGTGTTGCTTCTGCTGTGTGTGTAAATGACTGCTTGCTGTCTCTGGTGTTACAAATGCCCATTGTTCCAGTGGACAGGTTGAAATGCAGCATAATCCTTCAATGTTCTGGAGATTTGACACATACCACGAGCTCGCTGAGCATGCAGCTCTGCCAGAGACTGTGTTGGGATGGAGACCTTGGGAAGAAGCAGCAGCTAGGTGGAGTCTGGTTCTGGTACTAATGTGGGGGAACGCACCAAACACGGAGTTGATAGTAGGTTTTGGATCAAGTCCTTGGAATTGTGTCAGTCCAAAGAGAGTTTTATTGTTACAGGATTTATTTAATTAGCATCTGGAATGTAGCCACTAATGTAGGTTTGTGTGTAGAAAGATGGTTAGTACTTTCCTTTAGGAGTTGTTGTTTTCTACGTGTAGATGTTCAAATAATAGTTAGGGTTAATAAAACTTAGCAACAGCCAAAAGGAAAATATTTTTCTCTTGCTTATTTCCTTGTGCTGGGTTTTAGGACACTGTTCTCATTATTGTTGGGTTTTTTTTGGTTTTTTTGGTTTGCTTTTTTTTGTTTGTTTGAGCTACGAATGTCGCTTTTTCTAGGGCAAAAAGGAAAATTGTTCACCAACAAAAGCTAAGCTTATGGAAACTAACAGTTGGCTGAAGGTTCAGGGGGTGGAAGCATCTGAACCTGCTGACACGAGGGGACTTGGGAATGTCACTGGAGCCTCCAAAGCCCTTGCAGTGAGGGAGGAAAAGGGTGACTGCACAGGCTTGTGCTTTAGTAACAGCCATTGATGAAGGGGGATGTGGGGAGGTTTTTCCATATGCAGTGGCTTATGCCAGTTTTGCATCTGCCTTTATTTGCATTATTAGGATTACACTAATAAATCTGCTCTAAACCTGCTTGCAGTCCCTGATGCTGTGACACTGCTGTTTGCCAGCACTGTGCACACTGCCCTTGCCAGGATCCAGCCCCGGGGTGGAAGCTGTGCTCACACAGCTCAGGAGGCTGCTGCATCTGCCCAGCTGTGGCCTTGTTGCCTTTACAATAAAATCCCACTTGCACCAATGATGTTTTTTATTTTCTTCCTCAGGAATTGCTGCCCCAGTTATAGAGGTGTTTGGAAAAGAGGACCCTGCAAAAGAACCTTGTCGTCGAAGCTTGGTGTTAGGTGGCATTGCCTGTAATTGAGGGGAAGGTCCTTCCCCACTGCATGGAGTTCCCAGGCTCATTTCCTGTGGGAAAACCCTTTTCTTGTAGGGTGATGGTGCTGCCTGAGCCGCCTTTGGAGGCCACCATGGGCTTTGGATTTCCTAGCTGGTGTGTTTGCAGGGGAGGCTGAGGATGTGTTCTGGAAAGGACAGAGATGGTCAGCTGCTGGAGGGAGTTGGGCTGTGCTGTGTCAGAGAGAGACCTTGGTGGCCTGTGCTGTGCTGGGGACTCGTTCTGTCACATCCTTCACACTGGGTTACTTTGTCACCAGCAGCTGGAATGCAAGGAAAGCCTTAGTCCTTTGGGGGTGTGGGCAGGAGCAGGATAAACTCCAGAACATAGGTGTGGGGCAGCGTGGGACTTGATACTTCTGGGAGTTGGTTTAAATCTCTGGAATGAAAGGTTTATCTCTGCTCCAGCTCAAAAACTGGAGCTGTCAAGCTAATCCTTGGATTCCTTGTGAGCACAGAGTTAATCCTTTCTTCTGATGCTGTAAATGTTTATTTAGCCATGCGTTTATGGAGCTCAGACACTTTGGAGTGTGTGTTGGGCAACTGCTGGTGTCCTGTCCAGGGACTCTTTATGGCTTGGAGCATCACCAGGATTGTAGTGGCCATCACACATCTTTGTGGTCCTGCCCCTTAGCAAGTGAGGGAGGGATATGGAGAGGACTGTGGGAACATTCCTGGCTCTGGGCTGCATGTGAGAAATGTGTTTTGTCTTGTGCTGTCTATCGACGCCAGAAATGGGAAGCTTCTGTAACACTTATCAGTGCAGCAAAACACAAGGAGGATAAAAAACCTTATGTAGGGTGGCCTTCTAGTCCCATCTCCTAACAATCCCAGTGTTATGGCTGTGCTGCAGACCTAGATCACATGTCCTTTTCTCTAGAGGAACTCTGGCCAGGCAAGTTTTTTGGCAAGACAAAGCATGGTCTTTCAAGGTAACCACAAAAATTTGGAGCTAGTGGAGGGAAGGAAGTAATGCAGTTGAAATATAGAGTTGCTCCTATTCATAAAAATTTTGGTATTGGCTTTCCCTCTTTAAGGCAGGAAAACCGGGACTTGCTGAAGGCAAGTGGGGAACTTTGTTGCTTTGAGGCAGTTGAGAGCTCAAAGTCCACGGACTAGTGTTTCCAAAACTGTCAGCCAAATAATTGAGTAAGCCTTTGCCTTTTCCTCTGTGTGCAGATTCAGTCCAACTTAATTCCCCTTTCCTTCTTGCTGAAGATAAAAAACTGTGTGCTAAGGCAAACAGTATTTGTGATTTTCAATATTTATTGATTTTTGCTGACCTTTCCTTATTCACTGTGAAGGATTTCTGTGGCTCCTTGGAAGAGCCTTGTGTGCCATGAGGGGCTCTGTGTGTTCTGTTTCCCTTTTCAGAGCAGATGTGAGGGCTGTGACTCAACACTCAGCATATTACACCCTGCCATGAATTCATTCAAAGCTGGTTCTTTTGCTCTGTTGTTTTCTGGTTACTAGTGGGTCAGAATCACACTCAAGTGTACCTGTTGCTAGTGAAGGTGACAACACTGGACTTGGCTAAACACAAGGTGTTTTCTCTGGCCTTCTACTTAACAAGCTTAGTGCAATATATGCACATACATGTTGCATCAGAATTTCAGAAGAGCTGGTCTGAGCCAACTCTTTTCAGTCCAGCTGGTACTGGATTGACGCTTCCTTGGTAATAATACTGGACCAGTCAAGTTTCCCTGGGGAATTGCTGTGTGTATCTAGCACTTGTTTGGACTCTAAAAGCTGTGGTAGGGATTTTTCAAGGAGCTGGGTGATGATTAGTTTGAAGTTAGGACCTGTTTATACTCACTGCTGTGGTACCTGGGCATGGGATAAGCCATGTGTCTGTGTACACCTGTGTTACTGCAGAATTGAGGTGTGAGGACAGCTTCTGTGGTAAATCTGACCTCTTTAGTCCAGGATCAAGAGAAGTGGTAAATAAATGACCTGAAGCTGGGTGCCCTGCTAGGCACAGTTCCACTGCCCTGCTTGGGAATTGGGGCTGTGCAGACACCAGCTGTGTCCGTGTGCCAGGCAGCCACAGTGTCCCCCACCTGCCCCTGAGCAGGCCAGCAGGGCACAGTGTTAACATGGATCCTGCTTCTGAGTCCCAGGGATAATTAATTATCCAGAGCACGATCTGGGGCACCTTCCAGTCCTGCAGTTTGTTGAATAGGAGCTGACAAAACGTGTCAGCCTTGATGTGTGGCTGCAGCTTTTCAGGAGGGAGCACATTGGGTTAAGGAACTGCAAGGCAGCCCTGCTGGGCTGTGCCTTTGCCACCTCAAGGAAAGCTGCTGCTTTTTGTGTCCCAGCGGCCCTTAATGTGAGTCAGGTATTGGAACAGTGCTGCCTTGTTACAGCTCTGTAAGCTGCCTTCATTTCTCAGAATCCCTCTTCTGCTCCGGTTGTGTTCACAGCCCTGACTGGACTGGAGTTGGTGGAGGCCTGGAGAAGGTTGGAGGAAAGCCTGGCAATGGGGTCAGATGCTCTGTTGCCAGGTTTGTCTTAATTCTGCCTTTTTGTGCCTGGGGGCAGTGTCCCAGCGAGCTCCTCCTCTCTGTAGGTGTAGGTGGAATCTTGCCGAGTTCATGTATCACCCTTCCCTCTGTGTGGGATCCCATGTCGGGCTGTGCCTCCAGCTTTGAGCAAAGTATAGATCCAATGACTTAATGGTCTGTGGTGCAGCTGTTTCAAGGCTATTTTAAGTGCATGACAGTGAAATACAGAAGGAAACGGCTGTTGGGTTTTCCCTCTCTGCTGCCTTGCTGGGCTGTATCTGTATCTGTGGTGGTGTGGCACTGTACAGCCAGAAGGGCTGGAAAAGGGCAAAGACCTGAAAGAGAGAGAAGTATTTCTAATGGCCATAAAGCAACATGCCTTCCTGCTGTTTCCCAGCTGGCTTCTGCCCTTCCATGGCAGCTGTTTTTAACTTTGAAGGTGGCAAGTTCTGGAGCCTAGCAAAACCTGGGCCTTCTCTGGTCCTGGCTGGTGTCGGCTGGCCTGGAGTCACAGCCTGACTGGTGTGTCGTGTCACTGTGCCGCGTTTCAGGGCTCACGAGAAGGAGCTGCAGCTCTCTGCGCTGTGCCTGGCTGAGGGCATGGTGGGGATGCTCCAAGGGGAGGTTTGCCTTTCCCTGCCGGTGGCATTGCAGCGGACCAAGGGCAGGGGAACCGCAATAGGCCGTGCGCGGTCTCCTGAAGCGGGAGGAGAGCAGCGGGCCGGCGTGGGCAGCTGGCAGGAGCAGCAGCTCCCATTTTATTCCCTCAGCCTCGCACAGGCACTCAGGCAGATGCACGTCGTCCTCCTGTCAGGAGAGAGATTGGCCAGAGAAGCAGAGAGCATCTGGTTCTCGTTGGGCTCTGCCTTTGGATGGTCTTCATTCTTGTTTGTCACATTATGGTTTTTTTTTTTTCCCCCCCTTCCTTCCTCTCTCCTTTTTTCTTTTTTTTCCCCTTCAGTGAGTTTACAAGCCTTGCTGGAATGCACATATGGTCCTTATCATCCCCGAAGTCCAGGTTTTTTTTCTTTTGCTGGTTAGCAGTTTGTGACATCAGGGGCTGTTAGAAGCATTAGTCACTTTGCCTCCAAATAGAAAGGTCCGTGGTTTTTGGAAACCTATGGAGGAAAATGTCTTTTATGTCAGTTCTTGGCGTACATGGAACTGTGAGTGCTCTGGGCTTGTGCTGACCTTTAGCCAAACATTTCGCCTGAAGACAAATGCTCGTTCCCAGTCAGTGCCGCCCCTCCTGAATTGTCAGATTTTGCTGACTTCCCTCTTTGCAGAAGAATGCAACTGTATCCTTTTCCCTCCGTGCTCCCGCCGAGTTCCAGCAGCTCGCCAATGTAAGCAGCTCCCGCCGGCGTGCCCGGAGGCGCGGGGCTGGATGGGCCGCGGGAAGCGTGTCCTTGCCGTGTGGCAGGGGCTAACACTCGCGGCTGCGAGCGCTGGAAACCGGGATGTTTAGTGCCGCGTGTCCTGGAGGTGGCCCTTGTGCTTCCCACCCCCTGTGGCGTCCGTGCTGGGCCAGCTCGGGGCCGCTGGGCTTGGGGCACGCTGGCTTTTCCTCTGGCAGGCTCTGTGTGTGTGGGCTATGCCAGCTTGTGATGCCGGCTCGCTGCTCCTCTGCCATCCTGACCTTCGTTTAGGGGGCTGGCCCTGGAGAGAGCATCACTCCTGTGTGTTACTGCCTGTGGAAGCATGTCTTTCATCAACCAAGTCTCTGGGGGCATCTGCTTGGGGGAACCCCTTGCTTGGTCTCAGTGCCAGCTTCCTTTGGCTGGAGATGGCCCAGTCCCATGAGATCTTATCTGTGAAGCAGTGTTTTCAGGGGGCAGCACGAGTCCCACACCTGCCCTTCCCCATCTGCTGCTGCCCAGTGCTCTGTTGGTCAAGTTGCTTCCAGCCTTCCTCCCACAAAGTAGCTTTTTCTGCTATTTTAGCTGTCCTGATTCTTGGGGATGAAAAGGAAAATCCTGTGTATTCAGGAAGAGCCTTTTTGTATTCCCGGTGACCTCCCTGTTTAATGAGCAAGGGAGCCAACTGTGGCATGGCTCTGCTGACAGCATTCCCTGTTCCTGAGAGTAGAGACCTGGCTCCTTGCTGTTGTGGTAGATGTTGCTGGAGGGCTGGGGCAGGGGACTGGTGAGGAGCTGTGTGTCCCTAGGCAGCTGCAGCTGGTGCCAGCTTTTATCCAGGAAGATCAAGATGGTTTCCTGCAGTCCATCCCTCAGGGACAGTGAGGGATGCAGCAGTGAGTCACTGGTGGGTTGGTGGCAGGGAGGGAGGCACAGATCTTTATGGCTTGATTGACGCATTAATGTACAGAATGAGAGCGTGCCTTCCACAGGGGTCTGCTCTCCCTGTTGAGAGAAAAGGGGAAAAAAGAAAGCGAGGGGGAAGAAAAACAACCAAGGACCTCCCAGACTTGAGTAGATTGTGCAGACATTTGCCTGAGCCTGCAGGAGTCAGGAACTCCCCCTCCTCTGCTGGTGACACTGATGGTTATCTTACCCTGAAACAACAGCCAAGAAGTCCTTCCTCTCTTTCTGAACTGATTAACTGATTGATTGCTATCAGCCCTTCTGGCATCCCTGCACGCTGAGGAGGGGAAGGGAGTTGTTCTTGCTTTCCATGTTCTCCCCGTGCTATTCATAAATCCATTTGTCCAACAGTTAAGGGTTTGGCCATCCCTTAACCCTGTGTGAGGAAGGGGACCGGAATTATGGGTGCTGTTAGGGGAAACAGGGAGCTTGGCTCTGGCATGGACACTGGGAATGCTTGGTACCCTGCTGGCAGGGACATCAGCTCTGAGGTTTAACTCTGGGAGGGGGATAGATCTGTCTCCTCCTGACTACTCTTTGCTTCTGTGCTCCTGCTCTTGCCTGAGCTGCTTTTTTATCTGAGCAGACTAAACTATCCCTGAGGTCCCTGGCTTTGGATGCAGCATCTAAGATGTTTTGACCTAGTAATGAGTCCAAAATGTTGCTGGTCTGAGCTGCTGACAACAATAAAAACTTGTAGAATTTTTTAAAGGTGCCTCCTGAGTCGTGTGGCCTCAAATAACTAAACACTTGCTTCATATTTGGGGTTGAGCTCAATATTTTGCATACCAGCCTGTTTCCCCTCTTGAATTTGAGGCTGGTTTTTGTTTTCTTTAACTCTTGGGAGGCCGTGTGAAGCTGACCCCCAGCCGCCAGCAGCAGTGGGCCGGGAGGGGCCCAAGGGGAATGTTTTGCCAGAAGCCTTAAAGCAGAAGGGGCTCAGCCAGGAGCTTGCTTGGATTGGGGAATAGCCACCAGCATGGTTAAGTCTGAGTGAGGAGAGCAGACTGGGGACTGGGACAATTAATGTCCTTGTGGAGCTCTCTCCTTGGCCTTTTGAGAGCGGGGCTTTCTTCCTGCCTGGGAGAGGAGCGACTTTGCTTTGTTTCCAATCAGCTGCCAGACACTTTTGGGACCATAAGGACTCAGCTCTGCTTTGTGCAGCCTCTGGAGGAGTGACATGGGACCCATGCTCCCCATCCACACACAGGTGTGCTGTTCCTGACTCCAGTGGGGAGAAAAGCTTTCTCTTCATTCCTGCTGGCTCTGCCAAGCTGTTGAGGCTTGGGAGGAATGAGCTGACTCTCCTTGCACGTGCCTCATCAGCTGAATTGTTTTATTTAGCTTCACTGATTCCTGTCCAGCCAAACCCACTGTTTGCCACAGAGCATCCATTACAGCATTGCTTGACCTGTGAAACCATTGCCACAAGGAGCTATGTGTGAAGAAAAAGAGATCTAAAAGAGCCTTGACAGGGTTCTGAGACTGCAAACCCGTTCTTGTCTTTAGCAAGGCTTTTTTACCCCTTTAAAATGAAGAGCAGTGGGATGTGGGTTCCTGACAATCAATCTCTTTGTATAAAGTGATGGTAGGTAGTATTTGCTGTGCCTCTGGGGGCCTGTCTCTGCTTAACTTACCCCTTCCCTTCCCCTGCTGCAGTAAAAACCAGCAGCTGTGATAATAGCAGCTCGAAGACCGTTGTTGATCCAAGAAATATCGACTGTGGGATGCCTTGTAGGGCTTTCTGCAAACAGAAGTCAAGTTATCAGCATCTTTCCCAAGAAACAAGCATTTATTTGTTCATGCCACTCCAGAGTTTTTGTAGGGGTTAGCACATAGCTCAGGCTGTTCAGGATCCCTTCCTGCTCATGGATGGTATGGGAAGAGGGAGGGAAATGATGCCCTGTAATGCGGGGTTCAGTTTGGGAGACGTGACTGCCTTGAGGGAGTTTAAAAGTACACTGTGCTTTTGGGATGTCTTGAGCTCTCCAATGTGTGAGAACATCCAGACACCCAAGTCTAGCAGCACATCTGGTGCAAACTGGCTGATCTCTGCAGGAGTCTGTGGAGCTGCAGTTTTACCCATGCTCATCTTGTCCATGGATCCTGAAACAAGGAGAGGTGCCTGCCGAACAGTTACCTCTTTCATGCTCTTCTAAGAGGTCAGTACTTCAGTCACTGTCACTTGTCTGTGGTTACCAAGGCCTCTCCCAGGACTGTGTGTCTGTGAGTGACTCCTGAGAAGTTGTTTTAGTCCAGCAGGATGTTGAGGTGCAGTGCTGGATGAAGGGAGGAGTTGTCTGCCCTCTGCTCATCTGAGGGCAAATGAGGGATGCACTTGGGAAGAAGGCAGTGAGGCAGAGTGATGAAATGCCTTTCCACTTGAGCTGAAGCACTTGAGCAGCACTGCTGGCTTCCTCTGGAAGAGGAGCCATGTGGCAGGAGGAGTAAATCCATGCTTGTAGCATTCCCATGGCTCGTCTGTGCACACGGGGGCTCTGGGGTGGAGCAGGAGCTGTGTCAGCCTCCCTTCAGCCCGTGGTGCTCAGTTCTCAGCGGGATGACTCAGCTGGGATCAAACCCAGCCCACTGACTGCTCAGGAGCTTGTCATGGCAGTTCACAGCTGGAGAGGCAGGGCCATCTGAGTTAGCATCCCCTTGTTGTTACAACGCTTCTGCTCTGCCAGGCCGAATGCATGAATCACTTGCCTGCTCTGCTGCTGATACCCTGAGCAGTCAGGCTTGTTGCTCTCCAGCAGAGGCTTCCTTTCCTTGTGGATGAAGCTGTCCTGTTGAAGGGTGAAAGCAAGAGCAGAGGCCTGGCTGCAGTGGCATGTGGTTGTTCAGTGTGTGCACCTCTTTCCTCTGGAGAGAAGCAACCTGCAGCTCCCCCCAAAATGTGTCAGCTTTCCAAGGGCATCTGCATGCTGCAGAACTGGCTTTGTTTGTGTGTGGAGGAGAGGTTTAGGAATCTAGTTCCTGTGGCTCTCCTGCCTCCTCCAAGGTGTATATCTGTGGGCCTTGTGCAGAACTGCAGCTATTTTCTGTGTCTGCTCTGCTCTGGGAGATGTGCTGCATCCTGGGAACACTGAGGGAGGTGCATGCTGGGGTTTGTGTTTCATCTCTGCCTGTGCCTCAGGCCTCAGATCTTTTCAGGAGTGTTTTGATGTTTTGAGCAAATATCAGGCTACTCTTGTCTCCTGTTGTGCAGCACAGCCTGTGAGAAATACTTGGCATTGCAAAGTGCAGAGATAGTTTTTGTTTATTCCATTGTTGATGTTTGCCGCTTGCAGGGGAAAAAAAAAAAAACCAAACAAAAAAACAACAAGGGGAGGGGAATAAACCAGAGAAGGTCTGCAGCAAAAATACTGCCACAGATGCAAGAGATGAGTCTAACTCCTGTTCCTGCTGAGCAACTGATGATGAGGCAGTACTTGCTTTCCTAAAATATATCAGGGAAAGAGATACTGGTGCTGTGCTGAGGGATGTTCAACACCCACCACTTTGTGTGAAGGCTGTGAGTCATGGGCACTTTCTGCTTTCTGGTATCTGCTCTGAGCTCCCTTCACTTGATCATAAACCCAAGCCCACTGTTTTTTTTAGAAATACTAATGTTACAAATATTTAATTTAACCCATTCACATCATACATCAATCCCAGGGCCTTTTCCAGGGAAATCCCAGTTGGGGGTGAATGAGGTGATGGTTTTTCTGGGTGGTTTTTCTTTACCCAGCCTGAGTGAAGGAGGTGGCATCTCTTAATCACCTTAAGCTTCTGTGGTGTGGTGGTGATGAGTAGCTCCCAGCACACAGAGGGATGGAGGTGAACAGGCTGGTAAATTGGCATTTACCTACGGACAAGCCTGGTTTAGATGCTGAGAGTAGGCTCAGGTGTCTAGCACAAGTGCCAGCATGGCAGAAAGGAGCCCTTTGCCCACACTCCTGGCACACACTGAGGCCTTTTCACTCAGATGTGTCTTTTCTCGGGGAATTTTTGTATTTCTTTAGGTCTGAGTTTATTTTCATCAACACTCAGCCCAAATGTAACTAGTTTCTCCCTGCAATTGGTGGCTGGTCCGTTGTATTCTGAGGAGGGAAGTGGAGCTGCTCAGCCATTGTGCAGAGAGTGGGAAGTCCTCCTCTGCTTTTGATTCTTAACAACCAAAGAGTTGTTTATGTCTGGTCCAAAGCCCACTTTGTGGAAAGAAGCTGGCGCTTCCAGCATCTTTAAACCAGGCTGGGGCTGCCCACGACTGTAGTTTAATGTGGCTCCATTGGAAGGGTTTGGGTTTGGAGAGAGGTTCCAAATTAAGGACAACAAACTTTAGGAGAAAAATGTTGTGAAATAACAGCAGAGCCACTCCAGGTCTACCAGCTTTGTGGGGACTTTTTTTTGTTTGCTTGTTTTACTTGGCACCTTGGCATAACTGTGACTTGCCAGGGAAGAGGTAACTGGGCTGGCTTGCTTTTCCAATCCTCTCTGTGGTTTGCCATACAGCTGCTGTGGGAAGGTCCCAAATACTATGTGGGGGTTCTGTCAGACCTCCCTTTTGCAAGGTCTGTGCTGCTCCCTTGCCCTCCACAGAACAGCTTCGGGGTGTTGGATGTTGTCAGCTCAAGCCCCTGAGCAGCTGAGGAGGAGAGCGGATCACGAGGGGTGACTGGCACCTCTGGGCGGCCTGGCCTGGCTGCTTTTCCTGCTGAGGACATGCACAGGCAGCTCCAGGGGCTTTGTGGGTCACACAGGACATGCTGGGAACAGTGCCCTGCTTCCTCACCTCGTGTCAGATGGGGTTATTGGTAAACCAAGGCATGGGCAGAGCAGCCATGCTCGTTTTATTCCCTTCCTGTCAAAGCCTGGAAAAGCTGGGAAGAGCTTTAGCTGGCTCTAGTGGCACAGTTGCTATCTGAGCTGTGTCCTGCTGTGGCCATGCTGAAGGGTTGCAGGAAAAGGGCAAGAATGTTGGCGTTTCCCTTGTAGTCCTGGGAGGACAGAGCAAGTCTGAGATCTGCTCCTTGCCTTTGGCACACTAAGCCAAGGAAAGCACCACCTTGGCTCTCGGCTCACCTACACAGGTGTCTGTCAGGAATAGCTTTTGGAGCTGCAAGCAGGGCCATATCATAGACTGTGTCACACCTCAGTGGGCTGCTTGAGAGCCAGCCTCCCTGGGAAGTTTGGGGGGTTTCCCACGCTGCTGGGGAAGTTCTGAAGTGGAAGGTTGGCTGGTTTCTGCTTTGTAGCTATGCAGTGGACACCAAGGAGGCAGCCTCAGCTGCTTCCCCAACTGAACAGGAACTGGTCACCTCACAGCTCTGACAGTGTTCCACTCTCTTTTCCAGGTGTCTGCCAAAATTAACCCAAGGGTAATCCTATGGGATGCTGGGGCCTCAGAAACAGCATTTGGGTGTTGCAGATTGGTGAAGAATCATGATTTATTGGTGACAGGCACGGAGGGTCATTGTGATGGTGTTTGGGTTGGGGATGGTTTAGCTCCTGAGCCCCACAGCAGGGCTGGCTAGAAGGAAAAGGAGAGTGCTTTTGGGAGGGACACCCAAGACACAGATCCTGTGTCCCAAAAGCCTCTGTGTCCCTAACACAGTTCTGACAGGACTTCTTCCCTGCCAGCGGTGTTGCAACCCTGCTGAATGCTTTTCTTCTGATCTTACAGAACGATGACCTCAGGAACCTGTCCCTGTCTGGCCATGTGGGTTTTGACAGCCTCCCAGACCAGCTGGTCAACAAGTCAACATCACAGGGCTTCTGCTTCAACATCCTGTGTGTGGGTAGGTCACCTGCTGGTCCCTCAGGGGGCACAGCCCCGCATTCACACCTTCTCCCCCTGCCCAGGGCAGGGCTGAGCCACTGCTGACAGTACTTGTCTTCCCTGAGCAGCTCCACGGTGAAATCCAGTGCTCCTCTTTCCCCTTTCTGTGCCCTGTCCCCCGAGTCAGAGCATGGCAATTGCTAGCTGTTAAAATCTATCCCTTTGATCATCCAGTGGTTCTGCTTTCCCCAAAGGCTGCCCATAAGGAAACTGAGTGAACTTGGGAACTAAATGTATTTTTAAAAGGATGTTAACTTAAATCTGCTTTTTTCTGGGTTGGGTGTGGAGGCTGTTTCTCACCAAATTGCATTCCTTCCCTTCCAGGGTTCGCCTGTATCCTTACATTCTTAGTTTCTCCACTTGGAAACTATGCCATTTTTAGTCTCCAAATGATGTACCAGAGATCAAAGCCTATCTATCACCTGTCCTCTGCTGTCTTTAATCTGGAAGTTGGTTTAACAGCCTGAGTAACATTTCCCAAATTGTTCAGAGGGTGAAATACAAGGAGGCAGCCCCTTCTCTTGGCTGAGGGGAGGTAGCTGCTCTCTTGGTACTCTGTGGCTGCTCCGCAGTTGGAAATCCATGGCTCAGCCTCAGGGAGCGGTGAGCCAAGCCAGCTTTGGCTTGTCAGTGAACCCAAAATCTGGTTCTGTAAAGGGACAAAACTGCTGAGTTTTTCTCTTAGCTTGGCAGTGCAGGCTGCAAACATCATCTTTCCATTCATTGTTCATTTAAGCCTCCAAGAGGGGAGTATTGTCCCTTCTAATTGGTTACATTAATTAGCTGGAAAAACCCCACAACCCTCTGACTGTGATTTTTCTACAGCAAATTGAGAATTTCTGTGAGCTGCCTGAAAAGAAATCTAGCAATCTTGACTCCTCTCTGTAGCTTTGTGTGTGAAAGGAGGAGATAAGAGAGTAGTTGCACTTCTGCACACCCGAGCTCCCAGCCCTCACGTGACTCTCGTAGCAGCATGAAACCATTTCAATCCAGCAGGGAACAGCCCGATTAGCAGGCAGCTCTTTGATCAAAATGGCATAAATTAATTGCCTTTCTCTCTTGAAGTAAATATGCCTTTCTTAGCGTGACTTAATATGTCTCCATTAGCAATTTGATCCATCTCTTTTTTCCTTGTGAAATGTGCCCGTCCACCGATTTTCACCCGATATTTGAGTTTCACACAAACTGCTGCAGCTGGCCAAGGAACAGAAATCTCGGCCTTGAAAAAAATTGTTTAAAATTGTGATTTCAGAGAGGACACAGTTAACTTCAGTGTTGTCATGGGGACTTTTAATTGGGATGTGAAATGCTGCTGAGCCTATCTGGCATAGAACACAGCAGTTCACATGAGGAGCTCCCTAAAATTTGAACCTTTGGCCATGGGCAGTCTGTGCCATCAGTTTAGGACTTGGCTTTCCGTGTGAGTTGCCTCAGCCCACCCCTGCTCACAGCACGGGTAGCAATAGCTGTTTGAGAGTGTAATTCCTGAACAAACAGTTTTGACTGAAAAATGGGATGTAGGCTAATGTTTTCATCCATGTTACTAATTGCACTGGGGATTAGTGAAACTGAAATAGTTTAAAAAATTGGTATTTAAGCACTGTGCCTTTTTGTTTTTAAGAACTATGTATGTGTTTCTCTGTCTCAGATTTTTATTGTCTTAAGTTGCACTATGGGCTTTAGATGATCTTCTTGAGACAACAAAACTGCCTTAAAAAGGCTGAAACAAAATCAGGGAATCAGATGTGGAGTTGAGGCAATTTACGACGTGCTACCGTAAAGAAAGTTCCTGGGTCAGTCCTGGGGCAGTGGTCAAGATGGGGACTGTCTCTGAAGACATCTGTTCCCGCAGGGATTATCTTGCTTGTAGCCTAATTCCACTACTACCCAAGTGGAATAGCTCCTTAACCTGGGGAACGTGCCAGAGAAAGAGGCAGGGGAGAGCAGCGGCGCCGTCCTGACTCTTCCTCTGTCTGCTCAGGCGAAACCGGCATCGGCAAGTCCACGCTGATGGACACTCTGTTCAACACCAAGTTCGAGAGCGAGCCCGCCACGCACAACGAGCCCGGCGTCAGGTTGAAAGCGCGGAGTTACGAGCTCCAGGAGAGCAACGTGCGGCTGAAGCTGACCATCGTGGACACGGTGGGCTTTGGCGATCAGATCAACAAGGATGACAGGTAATCCGAGCTCTGCCCGAGAGAAATCCTGATGCTGGTGCGCTCTGAGGTCTCCAGGGCCTCCCTCTGTAGGCAGCAGGTCCCTCGTTGCTCTGGGGGTGGGTCCCAGTCCCGGATGCTGCTCCTGCCTAACCCTGTGGAGAGAAGGGCCAGGCCCAGGGCAGCAGGGCTTAGGGAGAGCTTTTGTTCTCCTGCTGTGTCCTGGCACATGTGGATGTGGTGGGTCTGATTGGCTCCGTCCTCCAGTTTGAGGCTTCCCAGTCCTCTTTTGCTCTGCTTTTTTATGGGGCTTACTTTAATACTTCTCCCAATGTGAAGCCTTACTGTTTTCTTTGCACGTGTCTCTGAGGTTTTCAGTGTCTCATGGTCAAAGACAGAATTTCCATAAGCCAAGAAACCAGAGTGGCAGTCATTTTACAAACCCACCTAGTGATGACCATGAAGCTGCCCTTGGTGGAGGGGGAGCCCATGGGACAGTTTTCTTTGTAGAAGCACAAACAGTTGATTTGAATGAGGACAGGTTACACTGCATGAGCTGCTTTTTCTCCAACAAAATGGTCCCATCTAAGTCCATGCATGATGCAGTTGTCTTCTGAGCTTTGCTCACAGGCTTCAGTTCCTGAAAAGTCCCTCTTGTCTTGTGATTCGCCCTGCCGTCTTTTAAGATGATGAGATTTTGGACAAGCTAGGGGGTAGGTCATGATTTCATGTTCAAGTTATTTTATGTTAGATGATTTTCAGTGAGATTGGCAGGGCAGCAGCTCTGATTTTAATTGGGGAGAATGATGAAGGCATTGTTCTTCAGGGTAGCAGTCCTGTGTGGTTTCCATGCACCTGAAATCGAGGGCTGTCATGTTGGTTGTGCTTGGCCTGTGCACCAGGTGGAAAGGCACCCTTGTGAAGGAGGGACTGTAGGCTGGTGGGGAGGATCCTAAAAGCAGTGCTTGTCCTGTACCATACAG
This sequence comes from Urocynchramus pylzowi, assembly GCA_013397555.1. Lineage (NCBI taxonomy): Eukaryota > Metazoa > Chordata > Aves > Passeriformes > Fringillidae > Urocynchramus > Urocynchramus pylzowi. Next base: position 220,037 of record VZRH01001403.1, on the reverse strand, counting down.
AGCTCCTGAGTGTCCATCAGTGGCCCGTGTGGTCCCAGCAGCCAATTCCCTGGTTTTCTCTGTGCCTTCTGTCCCCAGCTACAAGCCTATAGTGGAATACATCGACGCACAGTTCGAAGCCTACCTGCAGGAAGAGCTGAAGATCAAGCGATCCCTGTTCAACTACCACGACACGCGGATCCACGCCTGCCTCTACTTCATTGCTCCCACCGGACACTCGCTCAAGTCCCTGGACTTGGTCACCATGAAGAAGCTCGACAGTAAGGTACTGGCTGCCTGGGTCACCACGCCCTGTAGTGCTTTCATTATCTTGTCATCTGCTCAAGAAAATAATGTCAAGGTTTAGTAGTGGAGAACTCTGGACAAAAAGTGTGAGAGGTGTACCTGGGGCAAGCTGCTACAATGGGTCATTATTCTGCTTCACATGCTGCAGAGATTTATTGAGAGTTTGGACTCCTGCTCTTTTCCAGCTCTACCTCAGGTGGGGAACTTGGCCATGTGCTCCCCAGCTCATCTTTAAAGTCAGTAGAGACAGTCGAGGTTGCCTTTCTAAGCAGTGAAAAACAAATGGAAGTGCTGTGTCTGCTCGCTCTGACCACATCCAGCTGGACAAAACCAGCGATTTGATCTGCTCTGGCAAATGTAGTGGTGTTTAGCTGTAATGTCATAAACAAGAATCTGAATAAATATGTTACTTGGCATCTGCTCTTCCAGGTACCCTCATGGGCTTGGTTTAAACCATGATTCAAAGAAGATTGCACCTTGTCTAGGAAAATGACTGAGGTACAAATGTAGAACCTGAGTAGCTAAACTGAGCCTTCTCTGTGCTCTTTTCCATCATGATTAAGCAATTTAAATCAGACCACTGTGCACCTTTGGCTCATTGATCCTGATTCTGCAGGACATCAATGATGACAGTGGCTCTTTGTTCTTCCAGGTACCCTCATGGGCTTGGTTTAAACCATGATTCAAAGAAGATTGCACCTTGTCTAGGAAAATGACTGAGGTACAAATTTAGAACCTGAGTAGCTAAACTGAGCCTTCTCTGTGCTCTTTTCCATCATGATTAAGCAATTTAAATCAGACCACTGTGCACCTTTGGCTCAGTGATCCTGATTCTGCAGGACATCAATGATGACAGTGGCTCTTTGTTTCCTAGAGAGGCCAATCGATTGGGTTTCATGTGATGATGGAGAAAGTTCCTTGCCTTCTTCAACTGAAAATAAGGTTAAGGAGGTTTATCCCAAGTGAGCTAATTGACATTCCTGTTCTGTCTTTTGGCCAAGGGGGATTTAATAACTCCAAACAGAATTAAGTGATGTAATAGAAGAGGATTTTCAAATACTGTAGTTAAAATCCCTCCATATAGGTCGACGTTGCCGTTATCCTCAGTACAATTTCTGTCTGCTGTTGCAGGGAAAAACAAACCTGCAAGATCAAAAGCAGAAACTGTCCCTCTGAAGGGAGGAGACAGGGAAAGAAGGCAGGATCTTTATCCTTGCCAACAGCCTGTCTAGAGAAGAGAGTCAGTAACTCATCTTTCATCTCAGAGCTGTGCAGGGAGGAGTGAGCTCTGGTCCTGCAATGCAGCAGTGTCCAGGGGCACATGAGGGCACACAGGTGGGGGAAGTGTGCCTGTGTTCCTGCCAGCCCCTGTCCTGTGTGTCCCAGGGCTGGAAAGGCACCATCTGCTTCCACCTCCCGTGGGGTGACAGCAGCTCTGCTGCCCCTCCGGTGTCCCTGGTGACACTCCCCAAGCCAGGGTCTGTGACAGGCTGTTGTCTGAGCATGGCTCCTGCAGAAATCCAGCCAGCTGTGGTACCAGGGGATATGCAGAGATGGTCATTTCCTTTCTCATTTTTTTTTGGAGCTGCTCATAATAATCTATGATAACATTTCCTGTCCAGCCGATTCGGATGAGGAGGGGAGTACGACAGGACAGGAAATAGCATGTTGCCAAATTGCATTTGACTTCTTTCTAAGGCCATCACTGCTGCCTGGAAATCCTGCCTGAGGTGGTGCTGCTGGCAGCAGCAGCCCCAGGGAAGTTCATCTACTGGGGGTGCTGACGGGTGACACTTTAGGGCCGTCGCTGCATGTCCTGCTCTGTTCTCTCCTGGAGACACAACCTGTGCAGTCCTGTATGCAGAAGTGCTGTCCTGTTTTGCAGGTGAACATCATCCCCATCATTGCCAAAGCTGACACCATTGCAAAGAATGAGTTGCACAAGTTCAAGAGCAAAATCATGAGCGAGCTGGTCAGCAACGGCGTCCAGATCTACCAGTTCCCGACGGACGAGGAGACGGTGGCCGAGATCAATGCCACCATGAGCGTATGTTATCTGGGGGGGTGGCTGCCCTTGCCTTGCCTGGGCCTGTCCTTGATGGCTGTGCCGAGTCTTGCTTGGCTTTAAAACTGCAGTTTAAGCATGGACATGAGCCTGGCCAGAAGGCTTTTGGGGGCCTTTGATGCCAAAAGTGCTACGTTTCCTTGTGTGACAAACACTTCTCCCCCCGTTGCAGTTCTCACATCCTTCCCCTGTTGCAGTATTCCCGTCTCAGGAAAGGATGAGGATGGGAGGCAGGGCCCCAGTGTGGTCAGGGCAGAGAGCTGAGGTTTGGCTTTCCTGTCCCAAACGACCACTTGCTGCTTCGCTGGGGTGATTCATTCCCTGCTGCCTTTGTTTCGGTTTCCTCCGCTGGGAGCAGGGCACCGGCACTGATGTTCCAGTGCTTCACAGCCCATCAGCGGCTCTGGCTTTCACCTCCTCCCCTGCCTCTAGACACGGGGTGGAAGTTGAGGGCTCTCAGGGCTAGGCTAGACCTAACATTTTAGTGAGGGTTACCAAGGGAAGCAGCTCTTTGCCATGGGCCTGACTCGGGGTGCAAAGGGAGGAATCTGAGCTCAGGGTTGCTGGCAGTGAGGTGTTGAATGACCCCAGGAGGATGTGCCAGTTCTAAAGCAAGTGCACTCAGATTAAGCTATTTCTTTGCTGCTTGAAGGCTGTTGTGAGTTTTGCTGCTCAAGGGCTTGTAGATGGGCCATCACCTCATCCAGCTGGATGTTAGACCCTCTCCAAAGCTCCCTATTGCCTCTCTTGCTGTTTAGAGCAGGGAGAAGCTGGCACAGAGAAGGCATGTGGCTCTACCAGGGTGCACTGTGTGCAGTGCTCTGCCTTCCTCAGGTGCAGCCTGGCTGCTGGGAAAACCCTTTGCCACATAATCCCATCTCCTCTGCCTTGACATCTTCCCCTCCCACCCAGCCTGTGACCACAGCGTGGCTGACACAGCTCCCGCTCCCAGAGCTTGCACCCAGCCCCTTTGGATGCTGTTAAGGCAGGGAGACTTCTGCTGGGCTGGGCTGGGCTGGCAGCTGAGGCGAGCTCCCTCCTGGCAGCAGCCACACTGCTGGGAGTTGATCCCAGATTGTCACCACCACACCCACAGAGCGACCTGGACGGAGCGGAGCTCCATGACTCAGACGTGTCAGCCCAGGGCTGGGTCAGCTCCGCTCTTCCCCTTGCTCACAGCTTTGCCCTGTTTAAGAGGAAGCATTAGCAGTTCTTTGTAGCAGCAAAATCAATCCCCCTGAATTTTGCCTTCCTTGAGAGGATGTAGTTTATTTTCTTTTTTATTGTTTCACGATTCTTTTTTCTCAGTGTTCAAATGCAGTTGCAGTTTGTAAGACTTGTTCCGTGCTTAAGACAGTAGTGCTTTGTAATTAAATGGGAAATATGTACATACCTTGTGTTTTTAGGACTTCAGAATTCTGGGCTTTAAGTCTGATCAGGCTTCTCATCCAGATTGTCCTGTTGCTCTTCCTGAAACACCAGACGAATTGCAAAGGCCTTTCAACAACTTAAATTTAGTAGACTTGCCCCAGTAAACAGGTTCTTGAGAAACAATCTCTGGCAAGGCAGCAAAGGAAATCCCTGGCCTCATTGTCCCTTTCCTTTTGTAGGTCCACCTTCCTTTTGCCGTGGTTGGCAGCACTGAGGAAGTGAAGATTGGCAACAAGATGGCGAAAGCCAGGCAGTACCCCTGGGGTGTCGTGCAGGGTAGGTTACCAAGGGCAGAAGCCAGGCCTTCTCCTCCTGTGCCCTTTTGATCCAAGAATAACCAGTTCTGTTACTTCCATCTCTGGATGGCCCTTACCAAAATCTGGCTTGAGAGAGCACAGCTTAGATCTGGACATGCAGCCAAAAGCTCTGTCCTGCAGGAGGGCAGAGTTTGGCCAGGGCACTGTTTGCAGCCCAGGTTTTACTGAAGCTGCCAGAAATCCAGAGCTGATCCTTGCTTTCCAGCCAGCACTGAGAAGTACAGGACTGAGACAGCGATGGTCTCCTTGTGGCTTCAGTTGTGTATCCCATTGGAGAATGGCCCAGGAAGCTGCAGGGGAGCATTCACAGTGCAATTCTGTAAAACTCTCTGGCTTCTTGGTAATACTGCCTGACCCTGAAGCAGCTTCAGAGACTTCAGCTGTGTTCACCAGAGGATGATACTGGGAAAAACTCTTAGGAAAGAAGTTGATGTGTTTGGGAGGTCTTGGACTTGACCTGTATCCTTCTGGGTTCTTGCTGTTCCCAGAAAACTAGGACCAGATAGCTGGAGATTAAGTTCAGGCTTTCCCTGTGTGAGCCCCTGTGAGTGCTAGGACTTCGAGTGGGTTTGGGTGGGAAGTGAAATCCTGTGAGCAAACGGATCATCACCTTGCTGGTGCAAAAATGGATGGGGTGGTGGGAGCCCTGTGACAGATGGGCAATGCACAGATCTTGCAAATCCAGTGCACGCCTTGAACTCAGGCCCATGCTGGCGTGGGATGGCTTCAGCCCCAGTTCAGCAAGGCGTTTTGGTGCGGGCTGACTTGGGGTTATGCTTGTGTGCTTGAAGAACTCTGAGGTTTGCTACACTGGGGCCCAGATCCAGGGCAAGGGGGAGCCCAGCTCCCGGGTTTCACGTTCCCTCTGTGGATCTGGTGTCATTTTTGCAGTTGAAAATGAAAACCACTGCGACTTCGTGAAGCTGCGGGAGATGCTGATCCGAGTGAACATGGAGGACTTGCGGGAGCAGACGCACACCCGGCACTACGAGCTGTACAGGCGCTGCAAGCTGGAAGAGATGGGCTTCAAGGACACAGATCCGGACAGCAAACCTTTCAGGTAGGGATGTGCAACCCAGGCACTGCTGTGCTGTGCAGCCAGCTTGCTCTGCTGCTGCTCAGGGCTGCCTGAAATTCCGGGCGGGGAAAGCACGGCCACGTCCGGGCGAGGAAAGCGCGGCCACGTCCGTGCGACAGGAAGGTGGCCCGTGCGTTGGGGACATCCTGGGGTAAATGATCTTTTGACCCTCCTGGAACTCTTCACAGCTGGTCCAAGGTGAGCTGTGAAGAGGGTGCCACGGTCTCATGCCTGAGGTTTGGCTGATTACTGAGCACATAGTTCATTCTGTCAGACAGCTTTATTGGTCTGCAGCCCAAGCCATTAGCCAGGGACAGCAGCTGTGTGGGAATTTGGGAGGGAGTGTTTGTTTTCTCCCTCATTTCCTGTTTCCCATTCCTCCCCAACTTTTCCCTGATAATTGCACCCCCTGCCTCACAGCATCCCGTGTTCCTCTGTGCCTCCTGGGGAAGGCAGTCAGAATTCCAGTGTACCGGTGGGGGTTTGCCCTGTAACACATGTGTGTGTCGGGGGCTGGCATTGGTTTGGGGTCTTGTTTCTGACTTGCTGAGTTGATGCAGCTGCACTTCTTCTGCAGCAGAAACTCTGCTGGAATCAGCCAAGCCCAGTTCTGTTACTGAGCCCAAGTGTGAAGCTTTATTGGATTTCCTTTCTGGAGAGCAATGGCTTAAGATGGCTCAGCCCTTCCTTTGGAGGAATCTGAGGAATTTCCATTGCTTCCTGTACACGAGGCCTCTTTTGACCAAACTATAAGTAGAAAGGAAATGAAAATGTACAGAATTTCTCCATCTGGTACGTGCTAGTTCAGAGCAGTTCACTCTGGGTGCCTTTTCCCTCCAATAAACAAACAAAACCTATGATCCCAAGCTGTTTGGCTGAGGCTGATGTATATCTGAAACCAGGGAGACATTCTCTCTGAGCTCAGGGATCAAAAGGATGTTGTCCCTGCTTCTTGGCCCCAGGAGCCACAGGAACTGCTGCCCTTCAGCCAGCTTGCATCAGCCAGGAGCAGGGAGCCTTTGGCAAATCTCAGGGGGAGCAGGGCAGGAGGTCCCAGCAAACCATTGGTGCTGTGTAAGGGCTTCTGTGAGGTGTGGAAGAGGGGCACTGGTGATGTCTGAGACCCCCACCTTGCTTGGCCAGGCTGCAAGAGGTCAGGAGGGAGCACCAGGATCCCAACAGGCATCAGCCCCATGAAATGGGGTCTCTCTGCCCAGAGGCCCTTCAGCTGTCCTCTCTCTGTTGTGGGCTGGATTCTTTGCTGCTCTGGTTATGCTTTTCAAAATACTTCTTTTTCAAATAATGTTATTTGCCAGGGCATCCTTCAGTGTGTGGGGGCGTGTTGGGAAATCAAGTTACTCTTGTAGTTTAGGTTCATATGTTTGTGTACTTAAAAGCCAAATCCCTTGTCATCTTCGCCTGTGAGAAGCTGCAGGGATCCCAGTTGGTTTGGACTGTTATTCCTTAAGGCTGTAATTGTTTTTTTTCACATGCAGCCTGGGAGTTGCCAGGCCAGTTTCTCTGAGAACTTGGCTCCTCTGGAAGCCGGAGTCACTGCAGCAGAGAATGAAGCTTTGAACCTGGGACAATTTAACAGGAAGCCCCTGCCCCCCTCACTCCTGCCAGGCTTTTCCTGCTTGCCCATCACCCGGCATGGTGTTTTTGGAAGTGAGCTTTGGAAGAAGTGGTTTGCAGTCCAGGATCTGATGAGCTGCATGCAGAGCTTTCCGTTTCACTCCGTGAGGCTCTGCTGCTCCCTAGGACAGCGTGGCACTAATTGCAGATTCAGTCGATTCTCACTGAGCAGCAAAGGCTCACCTGCCCTCGGGCTTTGCCACATCCTTCACAAGGGCTTAGGAGTCTAAGTTTGTGTCCACAGAGAATTAAATCCAACGCTGAGTTTTAGGGAGGATGTTGTTTTGAGTCTCCTGAAGTCTGTATGCTGTGAGAGGTCTGGTTCTGCGTGCAGCTGAGAATCCAAAGATAGCTCTTGCCCTGCTCTCCCACGAAAGGATTTTTGTCTCTTTTAGAATCAGTATTTTTGCTTCCATGTGTAGGAAGCTGGTGTGGTCATGTGGAATGGTGTGATTTCTCTGGGGCGGCCAGTGCTGTGCCGGAACAGCTCTGGGCATTCTGTCTGGAGGGTATTTTGGGAAGTAACTGAAGTGCCTATTAATTAGCAGAGTTAAATACAAGGCTTGGGATAATCTGACAACTTGAGTTCCCCAGCTCAATATTGCAGCCCCTAAAGAAACCCCCAACCAATAAAAAAAGCCATCAAACCCCCCAACACTGCCAGGAAAAGCAAAAGCTTGACTTGATTGGAATTAGGATGTTCTACCGGCCCAACAGTTAATGTGTTCCTTAGGCACACGGATGCAACGTGTCTGTGTGACTTCAGTGGAGTTTTCATGTAAAAAATGCTTTTTCAGAAAAGCCTCTTGGGGGAAATAGTTATCATTCCCACACTATCATTATGGCTGGGCTATCCAAATCCATTTAAGGAATAAAACAAAAGAGGAATTTGGCGTCCAGAGTTCCTAAGAGGCTTTAAAAATCTCAGAGGTACATGGAAAATATATTTTGTGCCCCAGATCTTCACTGCCTATCTCAGTGCTGGGGAAATGAAGGAATGTCAAGGAGTGGAGGGGGAATGAAGGAATCCAGTAATGTGGTTATTTGGAGTGAGAATGCTGCTGATGGTTTGGAAAGGCCAAAGGAGAAAGGGAGATCTCCCAGGATGGCTTTATCTAAATCAAGCCCCTGATCTGAATCTGTTAGCAATGAGAAGTGAAAATGCATTCTGCTCTGTGTCAGTGTCGTGCGTAATGAACTACACGGGGGCAGATTTCACCGGGTCTGCTACACAAGCCTTGCATTTGGAATGAAGAGACTTGGCACAAACAGGGGGAGAGGGAGGCGGTGTGGCTCCCAGGGATCACAAGCCCCGTGGGCATCGGGGGTTGCTGCAGGTGCTGAGGTGTAGAGGCTGCTTCTCTTGGAGAGCTGTCACCCTGCCTGCTGAGTGACGCAGGGGACGCTGAGCAGGGAGCTCGGCTCTTCTTTTCCATTCACCTCCCGCTGCTGCCACCTAGCAAGCTGGGATGGCTTTCACCGAGGTGATCGTGCCTCTGCTGGAGCCTCTGACCCTGGTTTGTGACAGGACAGCCTAGGTGCTGAGGTCCCCAAAGGCTGGCAACTCCTGGCTGTTCTTGAAACACTGCTCTGACTGGGTTTTGTGTGTTTGTAACAGTCTTCAAGAGACGTACGAAGCAAAGAGGAATGAATTCCTGGGCGAACTCCAGAAGAAGGAGGATGAAATGAGGCAGATGTTTGTCATGCGAGTGAAGGAGAAGGAAGCAGAGTTGAAGGAAGCAGAGAAGGATGTGAGTGTATTGTAACCCAGAGGGCTCTCTGTGTGGGCTTGGGGCAGGGCTGTTACAGAACATGTCCTGCTGGGGCAGGAAGCTGCTCCTCAGGCCTCGTGCTGCTGCAGAGGTGCAGACAGGAGTACAGCCCTCAGTGCCCACGTTCCCTTGCTTTGCACGAGCCTGACAGAGTCCACTAGGTACAAAGCACTGAGGGATGGAATGTGGGGGTGTGGAAGTGTCCAGAGGCCTGTTGGGTTCCTACAGCTACGGGAATTGCCGCTCTCTGTGTGCCAGTGAGTGTTACCTGCAGGGGTTTTCTCACGAGTCAGGCGGGCTGGGGACAGGCTGATGGCAGGCAGGCAGTGCAAGGAGGCCTCGGTGCCAGCAGGAACACCTGGGGCATCATTGCCAGTGAATCGGGGTGGAACATTCCTTCCTCTCTTCCCAGCCAATTCTCACTGTCTCTGTCCCGGCAGCTTCACGAAAAGTTTGACCATCTAAAGAGGACTCACCAAGAAGAGAAGAAAAAGGTGGAAGACAAAAAGAAGGAACTTGAGGAAGAGCTGAACAACTTTCAAAAGAAGAAGGCAGCAGCTCAGCTATTACAGTCACAGGCTCAGCAGGCAGGTTCTCAACAAACCAAGAAAGACAAGGACAAGAAAAAGTAAGCGGATGTCACCCACACCCTTTGTAGGGTTTGTTACAAGTTTTGGGAGGTTGTTTTTTTCTTTCTCGCTGCATGTCTGTATTTGCTTTTCCCCATTACCAGACTGGAAACAGGCCTTTTCTCAGCCTGATCAAATAAAATATTTTTTTTTCTAAAGGGTGGGCCGGGGACATGACCTTAATTTTTCTCTAGAAGAGTACCTTCAAATTTTATCTTGAAGTCTGACTGGTGTGGGAGAGCAATTGGATGGTGGAGTTCTGATTTGTGATCTGTCCAACATCTTCTGGAACTATGGGATGTTCTGGACTCAGGTGTATCTGCCTGAGCCAGAATTACTAAGGGAGTTGCTACCTGTCCTTTCCTTCACCGGTAGTCTCCAGTTCCCATTCCTTAAGGTTATAGTTGTGAGTAGAAGTAAATTAGAAACCAAAACCACCATGTTATTTTTACATGGGGAATGCTAGTGCCAAAAGTGATGGCTTGGAAGCTTGCTTTAAAGATGAGAAGCTTTGGTTTTGTATTTTTTTAGAAAAACAAACTACTACGGTACCGTAATTGCAGTTAAATGGTATTTGTGGTTGTATCAAGTTGATATAATAAGCTAAGAAACCCTTACCTTTTAGTCAAGATCATGGCACTGTTTTTTACTATTTTATATTTGTGTCTTAGGAGTGTCATCTTTTGCCCTCCCCTGGCTTTTTCCATTCCTAGTGGGAGGGTGCTCATGCAAGTCCTTAGTGAGTCTCCTGTGCTAAGGGTGCTTAGTTGGTACCTGCCATTGGGAAAGCTGGGGATGCAGCAAATCTCACTGGAAAACACTTGGTTGACCCACACACAAAAATGACAGTTCCACGCTGCTTTCACTGCCTGAGAGAGAAGGGAGTGTTCCTTAGAGTAACACGGGTGGTGTCACCCCTGCAAGAGCCAAGTGCCAGCAGGGCTGTGGCTCTGACACTTGTGTCTCCTGTGCCAGCTCGGCCTGAGCTGCAGCCTGGCCTGGGCTGCGTGGCAGCAGTTGTGCAGCAGATGCACTGGGGTTTTACACCTTTCACCCTCGCTGCATGGCCCCTGTCTCTGCTGCCCGGGGCAGGTGGGGAGGGCCTGGGGCTGGCTCCTCAGCTGCTGTAAATTGATGTAGCTCCTATGGAGCCCTGCTGCTCGGTGCTGGCTGAGGGCGTGGCCGTGGGCCCTGCCGGGATGCGCGGGGCGCTGCGTGCTGCACGCTGCGCTCGGGGAGAATTCCTTACAGACCAGAGCCGGGGGAGTCGGGCTGGGCGCTGGAGCCAGCCAGTGTCAGCAGCTAAGGCCCAGGTGTGCTGAAACACCCTGCTGCAGATAGGCTGGGACACTCTCTCACCTGACACCTCAGACGTGCTGATGCGTTCCCTAAAAAGAAAAGACAGTTTCAGTGACCCTTTTCCTTAGCTCTCTGAGTTGGTAGCCTAATACTTTTAAGAACTGTGCAGTCAGATTTTTTCATCTCTTAGCTGTAGGAGCAGTGCAGTCCAGAATGGTCTGGGGAGTTCTGTCCCTTTGGGTGGTCCGTGTGAGCTCCTGTTTGGTTCCAGCCTCGTGGGTGAGACAGGGCTGTTCCCAGCGACAGTGACAAACGCAGGTTCTGCTTTGCTGTGCACTCACAGAAATCCAGCCTCGAGGAACATGCCCGTGTTTTAGTGTGTCCTTTGTGTCGCTCCACGCCACATGCTGTACCTGTTGCAGGTGTTCTCTAGAGTCAGAGTTACTAACAGAGGCTTTCAAGGGAAGTGCTGATGCTCCTGCCTTGTAGCTCACCTTGGTTTTCTAAAGGCTTTCCATTTCTCCTTGCGCTCTAACGTGGAGATGCAGTTTTTTGTAGTTAAGTCTTCCAACCTCTCTCTGCTGCCATGGCCTGTGGTGCTTCTTGTGCAATTGCCAGAGGAAATCCTTGCCATGCCCAACCCTGGCAGCCTCTCCACAAAGTAATTCATGGGAATGCTTTCTTTTCTCAAGATGGGATTGGATTTCTCTGATTTGGACAACAGAGACTTTCCGCTGTGCATGCCGGAGGGAAGGCTCAGGGTGAAATCTGCTGCTGGCCTGACTCCATGAGGGAGAGCTCAGCCTTCCTGACATCCAGACCATTCCTTCAAAAATTCTCTAGCTTGTAGTCTTTTTTTATCTAAAAAGGTTGGGGCTCTGACCTGACAGCAGCAGTGTTTGGGGACAGCACACCTCTGTCCCTCAGGCACTGAAGGGGTAGCTGCAGGGGAGACTCAGGCATTTGCCTGGAGGCTGAGCCCCTGCTCTAAAGGACTGTGCTTCCAACCTGTCCAGTCTGGAGAGAGCTCCTGGCAGCAGACCCAGTGGGAGAGGCAAGCAGCCTTCTGGTGCTCGCCTGCTGCTGGCTAGATGGCCACATGCCTCAACATGTGCCGTTGTGTTGCTGCTCATCCGCAGCCCCCCAGGAGCCAGGACCATCTGTTTGGGTTCTGTCTCCGTTTATTTAAAGCTGCTTCTGAAAGCCAAGTGTAAAACCTTTTTTTTTTTGGTTTTTTTTTTCCAGTTTCCTTTCCACTTAAGTTTNTAAAGCCAAAGTTAAAACCTTTTTTTTTTTTTTTTTTTTTTTTTTTTTTCAGTTTCCTTTCCACTTAAGTTTCCAGTCCACTGTGCCTGGTCTGGCCATCAGGGACCGTGCTTGTCCCAAAGCAGTCCCTGAGCTGCAACACCCATGTCAGGGCTTGGCCCAACACCATGTAAAAAGAGGGGTTTGAAGGATCTGACTTGGCTGTGGAAGGTGTGCTTGGAGACACACAGGTGTCCAGGTGTGAGATACCTGAGCTACCTCCTGCAAGGATGCCCATGGGAAGTACTCCAAACTGGCCACCTGCTTCCATGTCCCAGCTGGGAACAAATGAGCCCCAAAGCCACCGAGCTCTGTGGTGCCAGGCTGTAACCTGGAGCAGCCTAGGGGGATGGTTGGTCAGTTGTTCTGTCCCCACAGTTTTTGTTTTTACTTTTGCTTGTCATAGGCCGGAGTAGAACCCAGCCTTGAGGTTGAATTTCTTTGTAATTCCATAATCCATCTGCATGCCCACCCACCGGAGCGGGTTGCTGGTGTCAGCTCTCCTGGCTTTCTTTATTTTTTTTGCATTTTGAGTTCAATTAGTGCTAACTTTTTTGTTTTTTGTTCTGTTTTTTTAACTTGCAGTGCAAGCTTCACATAAAGCCTGTCGAGCCAAGGATGTTCCTGCATTCACCTGCTTTTGCAGTAATGTGTCTCTGCCATCTGTTTTCTTTTTATATTTTTTTTTCCATTTTTTAACATGAATAACTATTAACTCATCTAATAACATAGTGGGAACAAGAAGGAAGAGGGATTGGGTGCAGGACTGTGTGCGAGTGGAAGTTCAGGGGTGGGTGGAGGGACGAGGTAATGATGACACCGTGTATTTTTCTCACCAAAACCATCGGCAGTAAATTATTTTTGGCCCCCAGTCTGAACCAAGAGTCAGAGTTGGATGTCAGCAGCTCAGGTATTGGCTGGCTCAGGTGCCCTCAGTGCTGCTGGCTGTGCTGTGGGATCCCCAGGGAATGAGTGTTGTCGGAATGTCCCAGCCAGCCCAGGCCATGGCTGAAGCTGGAGTTGATTCTGACCCGCGTTCCTTCAGGAGCTGATGCGTTCAGCAGCCCCAGTCCCTGCCAGGGAGGGGGAGGGGGGTGTGTGTAGATAACCAAGTGTAACTGACCTTGCATGCCGTGACATTTGCATGATAATTTGTGTTAGTTCCTGTTCCGTGCTGTCTGTGCTGGCCTGGTTTTCCAGCCTCCCTTCCAGCTCAGCCGAGCAGCTGCCTTGGGGAAGGACCGTTCCCAGCGCTGCTCTCCCTGCACTATTTGCCTCAAACCTTTGGAGCCTCCCTTAAAATTCTGCCTGGCTTCCAGCAGGCGGGATCTTAACAAGGCTTAGCAGCCCTCATGGAATCAAATGTCTGGGCAGGGGGAAGATAGAGCCTTCAGCATCCTCTTGGACCTTCCAGGAGCATGTGGGATCCAGAATTCCAGGTCACGGGAGAGAAGGTGCCTGGACACACGGTCTCTGTGCTGCCCCCCAAGCCCTTCTGCAGCAGGAATAATGTCTCATTCAGGTGTCCTTGGACATGCCAAGGAAGTGTAGGATAAGCCAGGCCCCGCTCTCTGGCCAGCAGAGGGTGGAAGTGGGGCTGTTCATAGAGTTTTCTCCATCCCGTTGCTTTCAGACAGTCCTTGCCTTCCTTCCCGAGGAGTGGCGAGCCATGCTTACCCTGTGACTCCTGGATTTCTTCCTCTGCCAGTGCACAGCCAGCCCTTGCTCTGCTCCTAGCTAGGCAGTCTCTTTAAAGCCTTCTTACATAAAACTCTTCCTACCTAGCGAGTCTCTCACTACAGCTGTTTGCCTGCTTCTGGATGGAAGGGAGGAAAAGAAAAGGCAGAATTCTCACTTCTTTTGATCACTATTTCCTCAGGTGTTGGATTGGGAAGTGCTGGGAGGTTAGCTTATGGGTTGTCTTGCTTTTTAACCCTCACCACTTAAACATGGCTTTAGGAAGAGGATATCTATGTACCATGTTGTGGACAGACAGCAGAAATGGATAAATAAGCTGGAAATAAAGCAGTTGCCCTTTTTATCCTTATTTTTAAAGTTTGGGGTTTTTTTGTTGGTTTGGATTTTTTTTGTTTTTTTTTTTTTAGATTTAAGTTGTTTTAAAAATTATTATTTTTTTGGCAGTGGTTGTTTGGGTTTGGTTTTTTTCCCCTCCTGAGGTTGCCAACTATGCACTCTTTGTCAGGTTAAATAGGTTTACTGCAGGGTTAGTTGGAAAAATGAAATTCTGGTTCTTGTGGCTTCTGGCAAAACCCAGCTTTAAAATCCTGAGTTATGAAGGAAGAAGTTTGAGTTGTTTGCATGAGTTTTTTACAGTCACATCACATGCCCATCACTGAGTGCTTGTGGCAATATGCTTTGCTTCAGCTGCCTCTGTGCATGTCATCTTTTTAATTACCAGTGTTTTGTGCCAAGTAGAAAACTTAATTTTAACATTTATTTCTCCTGCTTCATTTAACAGCCCTTCAAGGGATGTTTAGCAGGGGAAATCAGCTGAGTTGAGCTTTTCCTTTTTGACAGAAAGCTGTGGCCAAGTGCATTAGTGTCTTTTTGGTTGAGTTTTTCTCCTGCAGAAAACAAGCTGTGCTGCAGAAACTGGGAATAAACCACAAACTTGAAGATGTCAAAGGTACTGTTTTGGTTTTTTGCCAAAAGAGATGGAAGTGACTTTTTCCCCCATCTTGAACCCCTGGGCCATGTTTAGCTTGTTCCTGCTGCTCTTGTTGCTTTTCCTTTCCCCGTGCCTTTTTTCCCAGTAGCCCCTGATGTGCATGGAGTGAATGATACACTCAGGTCTGGCTGGATGTGCTTTCACCTCTGCATGTAAGTACAGCAGGAAGAGACTGACCCCTCCTGCCTCGCTCCTGACAGGAGACCAGCTGTGCTTTTCTGGGAGATTCTCCAAGCCCACTTACTTGCAAGTGGGGCGGTTAAAACTCCTCTAAAACTGCATGTTCCTACCAGGTGGATTTCAGTCCTTAGGCTAATACAGAGGAGCAGGAAAACACGCTGAAACGTGCTTTTTCTGGGATGGTGATGTTCCCAGGGCATGAAGCAAACCCCCAGAGTGAATAAGCAAAAACAGTCCAGGTCTCTGTCAGGGGCTATGGTTGCTCTGTGGGGAGAGGGAGCATACGTGGGTCTGGCAGGCAGTGGGAAAGGAGGAGATGGATGAAGGGCTTGTTCCCCAGAATCTTCTGGGGGTCACGCAGTTCCTTTCAGGGAGGGCAGTGGGTAGGAAGATGCCCTTGGAGCTCATGGTTGTGAAATGCATCATCTTGAGTTGCATCTCCTGTGGCGCTGCAGGAGCCACAGGGGGAAGCGGGCGCTGGCACCCAGCCCGGGCTCCTCTCCAGCTGGAGAGCTGCCGCTCCTGTCACCCCCTCCGCGTGCTTCTGACAGCTTGAAATCCCAGCAGGGAGCTGCGTGTCTCCCTGGAAGGACGTCCGTGTTAAACAGGACCCGTGGTTCTGCAGGCAGCTCTCCTCTGCTCCTCCCAACCCGCCCGAGTGCAGATGGAAGTGTCTTTTTGTGTGTGACCACACCAGATGTGTCCGTGTGACGCCGGTCCCCTCGCGTGTCCCTTCTCCGAGGGCCCGGGCTGCATGGGCAGGGTGTGATATCTGTGGTGCTCTCGCCAGCGTGTGCCAGCACGGAGCTCTACAAATATGAAGGGTTTTTTTAATCAACGGGAAACAAAGCTGTGAACAGCGGTAGAAATCTTGTATTTTTAATATCCTGATTGCCTTAAACCATAGATGTAGGACTTTATTACCTTGCTATTGGAAAATAACCCGTGTTTGTAACTAAACAATTGTGTAACCTACATACAGTGTTAATGCAAATGATATGTATGCATCTGTTAGATATTGTCACTTTATTTGATGTTAAAATATTTCAGTTTTTGAATTACAGATGGAATAATAACCTTCTAGCATAAGCTCAGTTATTTCTTGTATATGCTTCAGGCTGCAGATCCACATAGTGCCAACACTTGAAGTGGGGAGAGGAAATATATTTTTACCCAAAGCTTTGGTCTTTGCGTGGCCTCTGTGACGTTTGCTGTTGCCTTTCTGTGGCAGGGTGACAGGAGGGTCACCTGTCAGCCTCTACCTCCCCAGCAGGTTGTTCTGTGCCGTTGAGGTGCCTCTGTAGGTTCGTGCTGATGTTTGTCAGTCGCTTTTTGTGGTGGTCGTGAGCCTGTTCCCCACCTCAGCCGGTGTCCCGGGGAGCTCAGGCCAGAGTTGATGTGTGTGACACCTGCCCAGTACATTCCCTCCCCCATGACTGATATTAAAATGTTGTTTCCCCCCCCCCCACCCCCCCACTTTTTCATTTCAATTCTGAACCTCTGTTTCTTTTCTCTTCTGTTTTTCTCTTTTTTCTGTAGCTTCTTCTTTATGTAACCGTCACCTTGCCACAGCCCCCACACCCTCTCTCCCAGTGGACCGTAGGGCACTGGAAGAGCTGCGGATCCAGGCCCCCCTGCCAGGAGAAGAGCCATCTCATTCCTCCATCACGTCTGCCCTCCTCTCCTCCCCCCTTTGTTCCCACCCGTGCGTCTGAGGGTGTGCTGTGCTGTGTGTCTGTGCGGGATCTGCCCGCTCCGGCGCGCCTCCGACAGCCTCCAGGCTTCCAGCACTGCCAGAGGGAGCGGCCGCCGGAGGGAGCTCGGCCTCACTGTGACTCCTTGCTCTGGGTTAGTTGGATTTTTTTGCCTCCCTCCCCGTTTTCTTTTGCCATGACATGCACACGCTGCTGGTGACACATAGGATGACAGACTGGGGGTGAGTGTGCCTAGCTGGAGGATTTAATTTCTGCCTCAAGCCTGGCTGCTTTGGACACCGCAACTTCATCTCAAGGCCGTCCTGTGCTCCTCTGGCATGGCTGGAAATCTCTCCGTAGACCTGGTGATGTTCTCAGTGTGTCACTGTGTGATGGTGGATGTCCCATCCTGTGGTGCTGATGGAGCCCATCCCGGACAGTCAAGGCCTTATTTTCTGGCTGTGCCTCGCTACGGGCAGAGCAAGATGCTGGTTTTGTACAGCTGAGCTGCACTGGCTCATACTTAGATTGAGGGCTTCATTTTGTTTTCATGAAGCCTAATTAGTGATTATTTTTTTAACAGTCCTGAATGTGGGCAAGTTGTTAAAATTTCTACCCTGTTTACTTTGGAAGTGAACTCAGTCGAAAAGTTTGGGAAGTGCCAAAGGATTGCCTGGAGGTAAAAACAAAACCTGTAAATGTGTGTAGTGACCTCCAGCTGGTTTGGGACAGAGGGAAGGAGGCAGCCCGAGCCTCTTGGGATGTTGTTTTGTGTAGAGTGATGCACTTTGATTTTTAACCGAAAACTAGTGATTTATTCTTTGCATCTGTGAACCTTAATCAAGCACTTCCCTTCCTTTGGCCTGCCGAGGTAAAGCTACCCTGAGTTGGTCTAGGCTTGGCCTCTGGCAGTCGGTGTGTGACATGCCAGCTGCTGAGGGGCTCTGCTGGAATCTGCTGGGGTTTTTTTTCAGAAGTACAGTATTTTGCAGCACTCTTCAGTGACAAGGGTCAGCTCCCTCCAGCCAGGTGCAAGAAAAACTGCATATCCTGGAAACCTTTGAACCAAAGAAGTGACTTTATAGATACACTCAGAAAGGTTATTGAGTGTTGGCCTCGTGTGTGCTGTACCCTGGTACGTAGCTGGACTTGCTGGCTGTTGCCCAGCCTGAAGGGCTGTGAATATTTGCACAAGTGTAGCTTGGGACAGGACTTGCAGGGACACCAAAACCAGAGCCTGCCCTGCTCTCGAGGCTGCAGGGGCTTCAGATGGTACCCAGTGCCTCCCACCTGAAGGCCAGGTGAGAAACCTGTTCAGTTCAGCCTTGTGAGCACAAAGCTGGGTTGAGGCCATTGCTGGATTAAACCTTGGCTGTGACTGTCCCTGTCTTGCTCAGCAGAACTCTGTGGGTGTTTGTCTTAACTGGGAACCACCACTTGCAGGATGGGATCCCTGCATGCCCCAGGCTACCATCCCTACCAAAAAGCCATGGCTTGAGCTGCACATTTTCAGAAAAAAAAAATTGCAAGCAACCATGCAGCCTGAAAATAGGGGTTCACCATGCAGCCAAGGGCTGCTGGGGCTCAGGGCATGGTGCTCGAGCCCCTCCTGTGCCTCTTGCAGGCCAGTGTCCCCCTGGCCCCAGCTGCTGGATAGCTCCTGCAGGCTTCTGTGAGACCCTCTTCCAGGGAGGGAAGTCTCTCCTGATGTTCCCCTCTGTCCTCACACCTTTTTGTTGTTGTTCCTTCTAAACTCCAAGAGGAATTATTTTAAAAGCTTCACATAAAGAGAAGCAGGTGGGCACAGCCCGAATGCCAGTACTCACACGGACTGCCTTTATTTTGCAGCTCTGTAGAGTTTTGCTGTGCTGGAGGACGCGTGTGTCTGCAGGAGGACATAGCGCAGTTAGAGAAGGGCACTGATAGGAATTGGGATGGAGCAGCAGCGTGCCAGGTGAGGCGGCTCCTTTGGAGAGGGCAAGGCAGAGGGGAGGGAGGATGCAGCCCGGCTGCGAGCAGGAGCTGGCAGCACATGACCTCTAGAGGTCCCCTGCAGCCCAGAATTGTTTGTGACTGTTGGAAAGCTCGATGGCGGTGCGCGCCGAGCTGCCGGTCACCAAATCCGCACAAACTGGACTCAGCTCGAAGGACATGGGCTCAAAACATGGAGTAGCTTTGTTACAGAGCAGGTACTAAATTTCTGGGGGGTTTTTTTGCCCCAGGTTTTTGAGGTGGCTGGTGTCAGCAGAAGGTTTTGGGGTTGATTTGGGCTTTTTTAAGGGTAAATTCAGGGAGAGCAGGTCCATAAGGTAAACAGTCAGACTCCGTTGGTGGTGGATACAGGGTGGAGGGAAGGGAGCAGAAGGCACGGACGCTGCCAGCGGTGTCTGTGGAACGAGGGGCGGAGCTGCCAGACGCTGGTGGGGGCTTTCCCACACCCCAGGGCTGGGAGAAGGGGTGGGACGTGACCATCAGCTGCTTCCTGCATGGCTGCAGCTCTTGGGGAAGAGGTGTCAACATGGGGAGGGGACGGCTCAGGGAGGTTATTTGTCCCCCAACAGAGCTGGGAAAGTCACTTGATCCTCTCCCAGCTGCAAAGTTGTTCTTTGGGGGTTAACCCTTGTGTGGCTGCTGCAGAGGATCCATGCTCTCATGTCTGGAGGGCAAATCCTTCAGGGGCTCAGGGAAGCCGGGTGCTGCAGGGAGCAGCAGTGTGTGAGGGTGAGCTGGGATTGCAGCTGCAGGCTTGGGAACAAGCAGCACTGCTGTGCCAGGGCTGCAGGGCCTGGGGAGCTGCCTGGGCTTGGGGCACTGAGCAAACGCTTGGGTTTGTGAATGCAGCGCTTTTATCCCAGTGCTCCTGTGGGAGATGCTGGGCTCCTGGCCTGCACTGCTCTGGGCCCCCCTGGAGCACAGAGCCTGTGCTGGCATCTTGGGCAGGTCCATGACGTGAAGCACTGGGGTGCTGTGAGGTGTATGGGAAGGTCACATGAATGTGAGGAGTCAAGGGCATCAGGGAATGTTTTCTTGTGGGAAACAAGGAGCCCTGGCAGCGCTCCAGTACGGCCCTGTGTTCCAGCAGTGGAGCAGCATAGGAGTTAGCCTGCTGCTGAAGGTGATGGGGGCCATGCAGGGTGGGGCTGGAGCAGGCACATGCTGAACTTACTCCAGGGAAGAGTAAAACCAACGGGATGATGTCGGGTGCCACAGCCAGAGAGGTGCCAAGCGGCCAGGGCCTATGCCAGGACAGCAGGACACTGCAGAGGTGGCTCACCTGGACCAGGGACAGCTTTGTGCCTGAGCCTTGTTATGTTGGAGTTGCCTGGCAGAAGGGAGTTGGGGTGGGTTTGTGCACAGCACCAAGGAAATAAAATGTGTCTGTCTCTCTGCAGCTCACCAGGGCTGGGGCATGCCCGTGTTTGGGACTGGGGAGCGGGGAAGATGCCTCGGCAGCCAGGGACACCGAGTCCTCTGCAGGTGTTTGCTTCCCCGGGCTCCCCAAGTCAGCACTGTGGCTTGGCCAGCTCCAGGCAGCACAAGGAGGCCAGGAAGGGTTCGGGGCAGTTTTGGGAGAGGCACAGTGATGCTGTTAATTGGGTGTGTTTTGGAAGACAGAGCTCTCCCTTCAAGGCTGGCATGAGCTGGGGCAGCGCATGACCTGCTCCTGTCCTGTGGCTTTGGGAGTGGGAAACAGTGACCAGAACACAGTTACCTTCCCAGAGCGACACACAGCTGTGGCTGCAGCACACCTGGGACAGCAAACTGCCCCAGAGGCACCCAAATCTCTCCTGAGGCCCAGCTCCCCGCCTTGCTGTTCCAACCAGGCCCCTGCCAGCTGGCTCCCTGCTCCCACCCTCGTGCCAACTGCTCTCCCTGTGTGCGTCTGTGAGTGCCTGTGTGCTGGTGCTGGGAGTGGGGAAGGCAGGAATATGCCTTCCTTAAACCTGGGGAGGGGACAAGCCAGTGTAATTGAACTGGGAAAGATGTGTAACATGCCATGGGCTGGAAGCAGTGAGCCCCAGAACTGGGGCTTGGGGCTGTGCTAGTGACACCTTGAGCCTGCTTAGCAGCCTGGCTTTGGAAAACTGAGCTGTGGGATGAGAAGGTCAGGGGCTGAAAATACTGTAAGGACGGCAGGAAGGGCTGGAAGGGAAGGAAGACACACACCCTGTTGAGAAATGTGGTCTTGAGGGGGATTTTTTTGAGCCATGGCAGGAAGAAGCTGGAACCCAAAAGAAGGCTGTCATGGTGGACTGCTGCAGTAAGATGGCACCTTGGAAGGCAGGGAGCAGGAAGGGCTCTGGGACAGGGGAGACGTGGAGCAGTGTCCCAGCCAGGCACTCAGCCTGGAAGGGCAGCAGCCCGGAGCGAGGAGCACCAGAGCCAGCGCCAAAGCTGGAAGTGCTGGAGAGGCAATGAGTTCATGCTGGGTGACTCCCCTGGCTGCCCAGCGCTTCTCATGTCACCTTTCCAGGGGTCTGGCACAGAGCAGCTCCCTGGCAGCCTCTGGGTAAAGCCAAGCCGGGTCTTGGGTGAAAAGCACAACACCAGACTGGGAATCCAGGACAACTTTCTTTATTGCTACCAGAAGGCTTTCATCAGTACAATGGCTCTGGATACGATACCTTCCTCAGGGCTGTGGAGAGAGCTTACAGTCGGGACAGGGTGTTCTGAGAACAGGGAGTCACATGGAGGAGACGAGTTAAAGGTCAGACTCTTGGTTAGAAGTTACATGAACACAAAACTCGAGGGTCGGGGTGTTTTGTTTTGGTTCTGTGCCTGATGTTGACACTCGATCCAAACCTCAGGCATCCGCAGCCGCCCCGGCACCTCCCCCAGCAGTGCTGGGAAACGTGCAGGGAGAAGCGGGCTCTGCACAATTCAAGGGTTACATCTGATGGAGGGAACCAAGCCTTGGTGAGAATCCACACTCAGTGCAACACAGCAAGAAAAAAATGGTTTCAGTTCTAGTGCTGCAAAACCCAGTAACTGCTTTCTGTGTTGGGAAAGGCCAACTGGTGTAACAGGGAGAAGTCTCTGTGCGAGGCAGAAAGCGCCTTCGCACTCCTGTGGGAGTCACTGAAGTGTGGAGCAGCTTGCAAGCATCGGTTTGGGTTTTTTTCCTGCCTAATCTTTTGTTTAAATCCAGTTTTTCAATATTACCACATTTAAACACCCAACTATTAACGAAAGAGATTTTCTGTTTAGAAGGGCAAAAGAAAGCTGCGGTGGAGGTGGGGCAGGACAGAATGTCATGCACGAGACTGGCCGAGAACTAAAAGAGGAGCAGGCAGAAAGGGAGCAAGGAGCGGGTGGGAGTGGGATCAGAGAGGCATTAGTTGGCTGGGAAACCCGGAACAGCTCCGCAGGGCTGAGGTGTGAGCTCTCGGATGTGGAGAATGGGTTACAACACACAGGAGCAGAGAAACAGTAGAAACGACAACACTAGAAAGGAACAGGTTTTTGCTACTTTTTTTGTTTGGTTTTTGGGTCTTTTTTTTAGATTTTTATACTTTTTTGTGTTTTTAAGTGCTTAAATAGTGGAACTATAATTAGCCGCACAAGAAATAAAATTCAAAAAAGGGTTGGGAATTTTTTTTTTCCTGGTTTTCTTTTGGCTCCCTTCAGTTCAGCCTGACAAGGTACGGCCCCTTCTCGCCCCGCTGAGGCCACGGGCTGCCAGGTCCCGTGGTGGCACTGGCAGCTACATGACAGACACCGGCTGCAGAGGCGGGCAGGGGGACACGCTGCCCTCCTGCCGCGAGACGTCGGCGCCGCAAACAGAGCCCATGTTCTCCAGGGCCACCGCCTCCGGAGCCAGGTCTTCGTTGTAGAGGCGCTTGATGCCATCGTAGAAGTCGTCCACTTCCATCTCTTCCACCTTGCGCTTGGCGGAGCCTGGCTTGCCGCCGCTGGCGGGGGCGGGCAGGCGCGGGCAGAGCGCGGCTGTAGCTGTGACGGGCGCTTCTGGCCGGCCGTTGTCCTGGGAGAAACCCGGCCCTGGGACAGAGGAGGGCTGGCGGTGGAACGCTCCTCTGTTACAGGTCACCAGGGTCTGCTGGAGGGGACTGTAGACATATACAGAGTTGGGCAGCAGAGAAGGCTGCAGAGTGGAAAGGTGATGTGCCACCAGCTCCCGGCAGTGGATCAGCTGCGAGCTGTCCATCTGGAGTGGGAAGACAAGCAAAGGTACGGCGGCTGTGGGATCACTGGCAGCGTGACGAGAGGGCATGGGCTCCCAGCACCCCGGCCGCCTGTGCGCCTCGCTCGTCAACTACCCCGGTGACTTCCCAAGATACACCCCCTGCTCCTTCCTGCACCTTGTGGGACTCATGGGGGGAAGCAGACACAACTTTGAGTTATTAAAGGATTTCACTGTCTGTTTTTAGCAGCTGCAGTGTGCTCTGAGAGTACCTGCAAGGATCCCTGTATGCTGTGAATAAATGGAAGAGCCGCTAAGGAGTGGAATTTTTCCCTGGTGTGTTTTCTCCCTGGTGCAGTGAGGGCCTGCATACATCAGGGCACACAGCTCCTCCCTGTCACGCAGTGGAAGTGCTCAGGACTGGGACCTGGCAGCACTGTCCCTGCAGGCTGAGGCCCAGCCATCCCCACACGAGCAGACAGCAGGCAGCCATCAGCAGCGAGGAAGGGCAAAGCCCGGTGGCCTGGAGCCCCTCCCCGCTCCGTGTGCGCTGCCCTCCTCACCTGTGCCTTCTGGAGCAGCTCGATGATGAGAGCCAGCCAGTCGGGGAGCAGCTTCTCCAGCTCCAGGCTGACGATGGCCAGCGCCAGCATGGAGCCCTTGAACTGCAGCAGCTGGAAACAGCCCATGCAGTGCAGCAGCTGCTTGGTGAGCGCCGCCACGTGCTGCGAGGGGCCCGGCGTGGGCAGCAGGGCCAGGAGCTGCGGCCTGCTGGACACCGCCACGGCGTGGAACTGCGGGACACAAGCACAGGGGGCAGCTGGCAGTGCTGGCCGGGCCACGGCACACCTGGGGCACAGCCTGCATACGCAAGGATCCTCCAGCCGAACTCTGGAGACGGTTTCTGCCCCATCGGGAAAAACCTGACGTGCCAAACCCACCCAAGCTTGGTGAAGCCTTTCTGGTGGGACCTGCTTGGGCACCAGGCTCTAGGACTCTGCAAAAGGCCTTCCCATCCACCCTTCTCTCTCCAGTGCACATGTGGCATTCGTTGTCCTGGACAAACTCCTCAGGGAGGGAGTGAGGATAAAATTCTACAGAGAACCTCAGGACACCTCTGTTATCTCCCTCATGTGTGGATCTGGCTCTTGGCTGTGCAGGTCTGCAGCAGGCATGGATCTACACTCACAGCCCACCCTTGGGGCTTTCTCCATGGCTGCACTCCTTGTTTCCCTGCTGCCTGGTGCTCAGCTTTGAGGACAACCATTGGCAGTGAAGAGTTAGGGGCACAATTTCCAGGAGCTGTGAATCTGTGGCTGAACACACCCCAAACCAGACCAAAGGGTCAGATGGCAGGATCGTGTTTTGGATATTGCACTTCAAGAGTGACAAGTCTCCTCTGGAATTCTCTGGCAAGGCATTTTCTTTCAGAAACTACAGGTACAGAGGAATTCCAAATATACTCCAAGGTCTTTGTTCCCCTACAGGTAGAATTTTTGTCTAGGTGCTTCTTGACACATCATTTGCACTGACAGACACCAGGAAGAACATCAATATCCCTTTACTTACAATATGAAGGAAATCCAGTGGCGTTGCCATGTGAAGATCCCAGTTCAGTTTATCCAGGATGATCTTCTCCATTCTGCGAATTTCAGCTGGAGAACAACCACAAAAGCTATCCCGAGCCAACACTTTCAGTACTGGAATCCTCTGCAAAAGCCAAGGCAAAAAAAGAAACGAGAGAACCAATCATTAGAGAAATCACACCAAATGCTTTGTACCTGTCCTGGCAAGTGGCAGCCACCAGGAGCAAGCCAAGGTAGGGCTGGGAGGGCAGACAGTCCAACAGTGCCACAGTAAGAAGAACAGAGGTACCTCATCTTCCTCAATGGTCTTGGCAGCGAGGAAGAAGCAGCTGATTGCAATACAGTTCAGGTACTTGGGACGGGCCTGTGGGACAGGAGAGCAGAGAGGGCTCTGTGTCAGTGTGATGCACCAGTGATGCCCTGGTCCTTCTGGTGGGGCATCCCAAGCCCCACGGTCTCCTTCTGAATGTGCAGGCTGACCTCTGACTACACCCTGGCAGTGGCAAGCTGTGCCAAGCACAAATCCCTGCTCCGTGACGTCAGGCAGGGCAGGGATCTGCCAGTCCTGTGATCTAGTGGGCAGCACTGGACTGGAAAGAGCTTGGGTTCAGGCACTGCAGCACAACTGGCAAAGAGAAAATCCTGAGGGCAGCTCGTCCCCTCACAGAAAAGCCACTTCACCTGCTGCAGCAGAGCTCTGCTCCGAGCGCTGCTGCGGGTCAGACACAGAATGGGAAGGGAAATGGGAATTGGAAAACACTGTCTTTGCCCGGGGAAGTGTAACTCAGAAAAACTTCAAAAAAAAAAAAACCCTTGTGAAATTACCACTTGTAATTCCACACTACAGTTACCAAAACTGTGGCCCAGGGATTAGTGAGGGAGAGCTGATCCCTTCCACAAACAAGGAGATGGGTTTTAGGCCAGGTAAGAGGAATTTGGAGGGGTTTTTTTTGTGAGCTCTGTATATGTGACCACCTTGTCAAGAGGCTTCACTCCCACTGGCAGTGTAACCACCACTGGCCATGGCCACATCCTCCAGAGTGGCTGGTGCTGGAAAGACAGAGGCTGTTCCTAAAGCAGAGCGGTGAGCAGCTCCTGACAGCTGAGCTCTCCTGCCTGTGGTCAGAGATGCTGAAGGCAAAGGGAAGTGAAAATGCTGTGCTCACACCCTGCACTTGTGCAAGCAGGTGTCCAAGAGAGGGAATTCCCTTAGGGCAGGGCTGGGACTGGGCTCTTCTGAGGGTGCTGTGCAGCGAGATACACAGCACCAGGAAGAGCCTGGCTCTGGGGAACAGCCAGTCCCTGCAATCCCCAAGTTTGTTCCTGGGGAAGGGACTGGTGGTGTTCATAATTAAATCCCACCAAGACGCCCCTAGTGAAAAACCAGGAGTTCAGCTGCCTCAGTGGAATGAGCTTTGTGGGAGAGGAAAACTGGGGAAGGAGCACAAAGCCCCAGAGCTCACCCAGGCAAAGCCCCTTTCCCCTTCCTGCTCACTGCCCAAAGCATACAGTGGGCTCTGGACTCGCAGTCCCACACTTTCAGTACAGACTCCTTGGCTGCTCCAATGTGCTGGAAGAAAACCCGCACTTCAGGGCATTGGCTCTTGAGTGATCTAAATCTTTGCCACCTCAGCATTTCAGTAAATCAACTACTTTGGATTCTTAAAAATAATAATTTCCATGGCTTGCACAAAAACACGATCAATATTTATTAATATTTAAGGGGTGAGTTAATGAATGATGTCACTTTGTTCTACCAAAGTCTCTCACACGGGAAAGCAAGGGCACAGGCTTGGAATGCATCCTCCAGCTGCCATCTCCTAAGGGATACTGCTTGCCCAACAGGGTGGTGATGTGGGGTGAGACACGTGCAGATGAGACCACGGAATGTAATGGAGCAAACGTGGTAAGAGAGAAACTTCCAAAGCCTGACTTCACAGCTCCAGGCCAGGGGGTCCAGGTTGGAGCATGCTGTGTTTGGTCACTTGGCAGGTGCAAAGCACGGCTCAGCTAAGGGGGCCAGAGGGGCAGCAGGGCCCACTTGCAGGCAGCCCAAGTGTTTTCCCCCGTTTTAAAGCAGTTTCTATGGAGGAACAGCCTGAAACCCAAAGGGGCTCATCCATTCCCAGTAGGTTCAGCACAGCAGGAGGGCACAGCTGTCACATGGACAGCCTGCACCTTTGTTTGCTTCCCTTTTTCCTTTCCACCTCTTGGACATCAGTCCAAGATGGAGTCCATCAAGACTGCAGAGCAGCTTGATAGGGAACTACTCCCCCAAAAGCCATTGTCTGTATTTCAGCCTTCTTCACTCATTTTTTTTCCCCAATTCCCTGCACCACCCCCCATGCCAGGCTCAAACCACTCCTCAGGTTTTTTTTCCAGCTGGTTTCCTGCTAGCAGGTGCCCCAGCACTTCGGGGTGGTACAAAGGGGAGGAATGCAGCCACGGAGGTGAGCAGGGCCTGTCCCTGGTGCTGCTGTCGGAGGGCTGGCACTGCCTTGCCTTGCCAAGTCAGCCCAGGCTGGCGCAGGGGCTGCTCTCTGGGTGCCCAAACCCCCCCAGCTGTGGCTGCAGAGCAGAGCAGGTGCTGCCCACCCACGTGTGAGCAGGGCAGGGCGGGGGCCGGGGGAAGGAAGCGCTTCCGTCCGGCCACACCGCTCGGACCGCACACACCAACCCTGCACCAGGGCAGCGACGTGTTCCCGTCTGTGGAGCTGCAAATATTTACCTTTACTGCTGCTAAAAACCTGTCCAAGAGGCTGATGGCCAGGGCGAGCGTTTCTGGGTAAAGGTGGAACTGGTACTTGAGCTTGGCCAGCCACTGGATGACCTCATCCCTCTGCCTTGGAGAAATGGCTACATCCTGGGGGAGAGAAAGACAGACGGCATGGGCTGAGAAAGGATCAAAGGTTTTACCTCTGCAGGAGTGACTCAGCACGGAAACAAAGCCTCCTTCGGAAAGGGGGAGCCTGGAGCCAGCCCCAGTCACCGCTCTGTCCCTGCCGTTACTTCTCCCATCCCAAAAACCTGCCCTGGAAAAGACAACTTTCCTTTCAGCAATCTCAAACCTCACTCCCGTGTCGCTGTCCTCTTTTCTGGGGAAAAGAGGATGGGTGACTTGGAGTTTGTCAAGCACTGGCAGCCTCAGCTCCAGAGCAGTTTCCAGAAATTTATTATTTATTTAGTTATTATTTTTTAACCTGCTCAGAACCATGTGGGTGCACAGCAATCCCCAGCTGGAACAAATCCCCCCCTTACCAACAGCAGAGTGGAGGGACTCTGTTGGAGTTTTGTGGGGAAAGGTTAATTTTTTTCCTCAAATTATGGGGATTTTTTTAGCTCAGTACCTGTTATAATAAAGAAAATTGCAAACAGCTGACACAAGGCTCTCAGTGGCTCAGTTAACTGGGAAGGGGGAGGCAGCAGCTACAGCCTCACCTGCAGTTTGGGTTTGGTGTTTGGTTTAGGTGTTTGGCCCGTGTCTCCCCATCGATCTGTTTGGACAGCAGCTAAATTTCAACCACACGCACAGTTCAGGCATTGACACAAAATCCTTCCCCGTGACCCAGTTCAGAAATATCTCCAGCTTTCCTAGAGCCTTTCACATCACCCAAGGAACTGTCTGGTCTCGCTCCAATGGGGATTATTGGGGATGATCAGGCCAGATGTGTCCAGAAGCATGAAAAGCTGGGCTGTAACTGCCCCCAGTAACGCCATGAGGGCAAAGCAGCAGGAATTTAGAAAAAAACCACCCCAATTCTGATACCAAATAAATACTTCAGGCTACATCTGCCACTGGAACGCCTGTGTGTACCTTCCACAGACAGTAACACTGCCTGTGTTCTGCCCTGAGCCCCGGCACTCTCTGCTGCTGCTCAGCTACAGCCTGACTCTTCAATAACAAGTACCTGCTGTTTTCTCCAAGAAACACTGGTTCTTTCTCAAATCACTGATGCAGTTCCAGGGTGAAATGTGAGCCTCCCTGGGAGCAGGAGGGCCCAGGAGCACAATGAGCACACCACACACCAGGAATGCTCCCGAGAGTGGGAAGGGACCTGGGCTGTACCCGGGGGGAAGAATGGGGAACGCTTGAGGAGGGGGTGGAAATGGCACCTGTGGTGCTCCTGCCGGGGAGGGAAAGTGGATTTCAATGCCACCACCCCCAGTCCTTTCATCCCTGGCAAATCCCGTTGCTGCTCGATCCCACCAAAACAGGCAGCAGCTTCCACAGCTCCCAGTGGTGTCTGTCCTGGCTGGGTGCTGTTTCCCTGTGCCTGCCGAGGCCAAAGGTGAGGTCTGCTCCTACAAACAGCATGGCTGGGAAGAGTTAAGACTCTCTCTCTGTGTGCTGCCTCTCCTCCCCAGCCCTCCCAAGACCTGGCCTTGGATCCTGCCGCCCTCTGGGCAGCCAAAAGGCACCATTTTCACTCAGGGAGCAGCAGCTGCACAGGCAGTGCCTGCAGGGCCTGGCCTTGGGGTGTGAAGGGAAAAGCCCTGGACCCAAACCCACAGCGTGGCTGGGATGTGAAATGTAACCAGGCCCAGCCCCACAGTGCCTGGGGGAGGAAGGAGCAACTGCAAAGCACTCTCAGCTCGGTGCATGTCCAGCACAAGGCTGGCCCCACAATTAAACTGGCTCCTTAAGAACCATCTGGGGAAGCAAAGGAAAGGAGGGGAGTCTCCAGCTCTTTCTGGAACCCTACAGAGAGGGTGTCTACTCTGGACCCTATCTGCAGAGAAAGGAGCAGGAGCATGGCAGAATGCCCTCACAGGTGAGTTTAAGCACCAGGAAAGGCTGTTACAGCCTGGTTCAGGAGACAGGCAGCAGGAGTGAGAACTGGTCCCCCCGTCCCCCAAACCCTGCTGCTGCTCCACACAGGGCAAGGAGCTGCCACACAAACACCAGGCTCCATCCCTCTCTCTCAGAGGTGTCCCTGTGACACCCTCAGAACACAAATAACAAAATGCAGCATGGGAAAATTAATTAAGCAGCGAGGTCACGGATCCTTAGTTAATTGAAACTAAAAGCAAAACTGAGACACTCTGGGGGCTGAAAGTGAGAAAGTCCCTTTGGGTGGAAAGCAAAGGTTCCTCCTTGGGGCAGAGGTACTTTCTGTGTGTCATCCCTGCTCCAGGAAGGAGAACCAGGGGCCAACTTGTGGGTGCTCCTGGAGGGCAGGCACAGAGCAAATCATCTCTAGGGATGCTGATCTCTCTCATACCTTGATACTTATGGAATATGTAGGCCAAAATTACTATTATCTGTGAACTCAAACATGACTCTCTCTTTCTGCTGCCTAATTGAGAGAAAACACCTCAGCTGACAATCTTCTCCTTAATGTCTCCTGTCCCAGACAGGTGTTCTGCTCTTTCCCCATGTCTGTTGCTGCCTGGTCCCTGGGGGCTCCTGGGCAGTGAGCACGTGACCTTTATTAGGACTGGAAATAAAATGAGCTCTCCAGATTCCTCAAGAGGTACAGAGAAGAAGTGGGGAGTAAAGTGAGCCACAAGAGGAAAGAAAGGAGGCATGACACAAGTGACACTCTCTTTCTATAAAAAAATAAATTCAGAAGTCTTCACTGACGCCCCTCTAAGCCACAAAGTTACTCGGTAACAGGCACACATCAACCTTTGACCAGTCTTTACAGCTCCATTTCTCAAGCCTTAATCCCAAGAACACTCCTGAATGTCACCTGCATCTCTTACAACCATGGGGGAGGGGGGGACGCCAAGGGGAACCAGAAGGGGAAAAAGCCCAAATCCATTGAGAAGCAGGAGGA
The DNA here is from genome assembly GCA_013397555.1 of Urocynchramus pylzowi. Lineage (NCBI taxonomy): Eukaryota > Metazoa > Chordata > Aves > Passeriformes > Fringillidae > Urocynchramus > Urocynchramus pylzowi. Next base: position 190,150 of record VZRH01001403.1, on the reverse strand, counting down.
GGTTCCAGACTCAGGCCACTGTTTTTTCAGGCTGAAAAGCCTTTGTGAGATCTGGCTTTGGAATGTTGCACATACCCAGAACACTGGCCTGCATTTAAAGGAGGGAGTAGGAATTTTTAGACAAGAAGTACAAACAAAACAGAAGAATCAGGTACATTAAATCACCAGGAACCAAGTCCCCAACAGATTCTGCACCCCATCCTAAAAATGGCAAGTCTTCCTGCTTCCTTAACTGTGGGTTTCTTTCTTCCTGTCAAAGACCTCAACTGTCACATATTTAGAAACTGAGTTTGTTCCGGTTTTAAACACCAGAACCAAAAATGTCTCCTGAAGAGTCAATACAGAAAGTTGACTCCCCAGAAATACCTCCCTAGTGTCTCCAGTCAGATCACTGGATGTCTGCAGACACACTCAACGTTTTGTCACTGGCAAAGAGGTGAGTCCATTAAACCTCCCTGCAGCTGATCCACGCTTGGAGCAGGGAATGGAAAGTTCCACACGCTTCGGGGTGCCAGATCTGATCCACAGAAGGACGCAGATTTCCCGATTGCCACGGGAAATAAACAACACTGTCGTGCAAGGGAGGTTTCAGGCTGCTGCAGCTGCTTTCAGAAGAAGGCAGTGGATGTTAGGGAATCTGACCTTCTCACAGGTATGACCTGAAGACATGATAATTCACATTGCCCAAGTGAAAGCTGGGGGAACAGGGGACAGTTGGACAAGCTGGGTGTCCTGAACCACAGGAACAGAGGGAAATGTGTGATTACAGACAGGAGTGTTCTCAGCTGCTCCGTGGCCTCCCAAGTCCGGGTTTCCCCCGAGCAGGCAGCTCTGTTTATGCTCTCCTCTCCCTCTGACCTTCCTACACCTCACACTCACACACACAGCTTCCACTCCCAGGCAGTGATCCCTTACTGCACTGCTAGAAAACATTTCGTAGCACAGCACCGATAACATCAGTGTCTGAGCTGGCATGCAGGAAAACAGAATGAAAAAGGTTACACCAAAACAAGAGTTTTGGGGGTGGAAATTCCAGGAGCAAGGACAAGCACAGAGGAGGGACTGCTGGCAAGTCTGCTTGAGGCAGGTGGTGGTTTCTGAGCCACCAGAACCAACTTCACCAAGGCAGAAAGGCAAGTGCCTCATCCCTGTGAAATCTTCACCCATCAATCTGGTTTGGTTACACTCGAGTCCCTACCCTATCTTGTTATCCTGCAATCTTATCTCCCTACATTATGATCACCCCAGGAGTACAGCCAGCAGGGAATGACAGGCTGGTTTACCATAAGCCAGAGTCTTAAGCTGTTCGTGCCTCAAGACAGCCACAGCTACAACACGCTCCACACCTCTGCCAACCAGATCACTTGTTTGGAAACCGAAACACGGATTAACAAAACTAATACTGAGAACCTTAAAATGGATTTGCTCCTGCCCAACAGCAGCAGCTCCTTGTTTGCCAGACAGAGAAAACAAACACAACAGGGATTAGCTCTGATGGCAGCTGACTTACCTGTGTGAACGTTTCGTGTGGTGCAACAACAGCAAGCCTGGATCCGGGCCCTCAGTGTGCTTGTTTCAGCCCAACCCGGCAACCAAGGGCCAGAAGTTCTGTGACAACGTCCTCACATTCCCCATTTTGTTTCAGACAGAAGTTTGTGCAGTGCACAGGTGTTTGTCAGTGCTCAGGTGAGACAGAGCCTCCTCCCTAAGGAGCACAAACCCACTTTGGGCTGGGTGAGGCCATGAGTGGCCTGGCCCAACCTCCCTGTGGCACAAGAGGGAGCCTGGATACGGAGCCCCCGTGGGCTCTTCCAACCTGAATTTTCCTCCAGTCCTGTGAGAACATTCCTCACTGGAACAGGCCAGTGCCTGGCTCTGCTTCCCTTGACACGAGCTTGCACCCTGCTCTATAAATAGACCTGCTGGAGTCAGTGGGGTTCTTCCTGGAGCAGGCATCAGATCAATGCTGCCATTAGTGAATTACTCCAAGAAAATGAAGCTGCTTTTAAGAACTGTTGCAGAGTTGGTGCCCAGCAGAAACAGGCACTAATAATCCACACCGTTAGTAAAATGAATTTAATCAGGACAATGAATGTGTGTGCTGTCACAAGCCCAGCAGAGACCGAACCCCGAGTGCTGTGCAGTGTGCTCTGCACCCCTGGGCCAGGTGTGTCCATCAAATAAAGAGGGAATTGTTTCCTTCAGAGGCTGATTCCCCAGGTGTCAGGAAATGTAACTGCTCCTGAACACCTCTGGTTGCTCCCACACCACCCCCCAGGACAGTGTCCTGCCTCTGCTGGGATGGATGATGTGAAGGACAGACATTACCTGATTGGGCTGAATTTTCGGCACATGTGCTTTCCACATTTGAGCTTCCCTAGAGATTGCCATCTCCAGAAGGAGAGACAACCTCTGGCTCTCCAGGGGTCCTGAAAACTTCATGGTAACCCTTGGATCCACCTGCCACCCAGCTGGATACAGCTACCTGCAAAACCAAAGACAGCTTGGTGAAACACTGGGCTGTGCCAGTCCAGGCAAAAGGCAGCTCAGAGGGGAATAAAGGTGCAGGAAATGGAACTCTTCCCCAGCCCTGGCACGGCCTCACTCGCCAGGAACAAAAAAACCTGTCCATTACAAACGGAAGACAAAGCAGAGACAAGGTTTTTATCCTTTATTTCTTTAAAGACAACGGATTGCACCACCTGCTCTCAAATGGGGAGGATGATGTGATGGAAAAGGTTCTTTAGGTAGCAGTTCTGAGACTGCCTACCAGCACTATGGCTGCAGATTTCTGACAGTGCTAACTCACTCAGGCAAAACAGGGAAATGGTAAATGAAGGGTAAATCCATGGGAAAGTGATTGAAACTTCTGATTCTTTGCATGAGGCCTTGTGCAATCCCCCCAAGGTGGATATTGGCCAAACACTAACCAGGCATTTTCATGTGAATACAACAGTCCAGGCTGTATTTACAGGAAATAAGCAAGGTGCTGACTCTGAGAAAACAAACACAATTCACAGGGAAAACAATCTGTTATCACAAATAACAACAAAAGCAGCTCTGAGCAAATGAAGATTCAAGGTGCTTTCCCAGAGCTAAAGGAAACCTTGAAGATCAGGACTGACAGAGAACAAATACTATTCTTTATTCACACAAACTGCACCAGGTATAAACCACACTCCAGTCCCACTTCAGAGCCCATAAGGTTTTAAGTGGCAAATAAACGTCAGGGTCCTCTGTCCTGCACAGGAACCCCTTCTATGTTAGATTTTTATGTAACAAATCCTGCTCTATGAACAAGGGACAGCCTGTGCTGCCTTGGCATATCCCAACACGACATGCCCAGGTGCCACTGAATAGACAGAACACCTTGGAACCAGGACACCTGAAAAGGACTCCTAAAGCTCTGTGGCCTGTGTCTTCTCACCAGCCCCCAAAAGGCCACTGTGGGCTGAAAAATCCCTATTAAAAATTCCTCTCTTGCCCAGAGGGAGACTCTGCCTGGGGAAGTGAAACTCCAGAACCTCCAACCACAGCTTATTTACATGCATTTACTCGTTCTTGCATTTGTTTTTTAAACCTGGGGCTGGATCCTGAGGACACTCACTGTAAATGGGGCTGAAGGGGAAACAGGGACACACAGTCACAGCCTCCCCTCCAGCTCCTTCCCTGGGGGCTCCATTAGCATCTCCATCAGAGCCACAGTTTTCCCTGTGGCCAGCTCCCAATGCTGGATCCCTCACCATCTCACAGCAAAGCTGTGCCAGGCACTGCAGCAGGTGGAATGTGACAAGGGTGGGAGCAGACCCACGGCAGGGGCCGAGGCTGGGAGCAGTGCTGAGAGCCAGGGGACCGGGAGCAGCTCGCTCCACACTCGTCAGGAAAAAAGCAGGAGCTTTATTTAGCATGGCCATGTCTCCTCATATGAAATATTGATGGTCCTTCCTTGGTTTTGCAGGAAGGAGAGAGTAATTAGCCAACCCCCACATCACTGGAGACAACACAGGGAAAAATTTCAGGCCGTTTTCTTCTGTTGTGACTGATAAACATTCCCACCATGTTTCCAACACAAATGGGTTTCCCAGGCCTCTGGAACCAGACAAGAGCCTTTAGTTGCCCTGATCCCCTCTGAGGCTGTCCCTGTGCTGCCTGGGCTGGTCAGTGCCCCAGCAGAGAGCTCGGGTGTCCCTGGAGCCGCGACACACCCAGGGCCTTGCAAGGGGCATCTTTAGTGAGCGCTGCTGCCAACTGCTCTCCGGTTGCCAAGGGCAAAAAAGAGAGGGGAAAATAACCTTTCCTATGTGAACTAGGGACCTAATTCAATTGAGGGCTGAGGCACAATAACCTTTATAAGGGAAAAAAGAAGAGGAATGACGCGCTTGAAAGTTTCCCTTGCAGCAGGAGCGGCGCAGTTTTCCAGCAGAGAGCACAGCCGGGAGCCCGGCCAAGCACCCCGGGGCTGAATCCAGTTTGCATCTCCATTTACATAGCTCTCCATCAGATAAACGCTGCCATTGGAAAAAACCGCCAGCAGGGCTGCGTGCAGCCTTCCCAAAACACAAGGGAGCACAGGCAGAGCAGGCTCTGAGAGGATGAGCAACAGCAGGGCTGGCACAGCTTCCCAAAATCCAGCACAGGGAGCTCCATGGACGCTTCCCTCTGCCCAGCTCAGGACCTGAGCAGCGCAGAAAAGCGGCAGCAGCACAGCAGCACCCTTCGGTGTGGCAGCACCTCCCAGACAACGGCAGGGCCAGCAGGAGGCCTGAGCCTGTCCCCACACCAAACATTTCCTCCAGCCAAAACCTTTTTTTTTTCCTGCAACCGAGCTCGAGTCAGCCAGGGCTGGAGGAACTGCCCAAGCTGGGACAGACACCATGAACTAACTCAGCTTTCTGCTTCTTTCCCTCATTTACAATTAACCTTCAGCTCCAGGCTGCTGGCTTTTTGGGTTTGGGGATTTTTCCCCCTTGTGGTTACTTTGGGAGTTTTTCAACCACTGTTCAAACGGTTCCTAAAGTTCCTAATCTTCACTGGAAGGTCACCTGGCTGTGCTGAAACCTCTTAAAGAACAGTGGGGGAGTTAATAAAGGAGAAGTGAGCCCAGTCAAGGGACTGGCTTTGACGCCTCCTGTGAGGAGCTGCAAGTCAGATCTTGCTCCAAAATTAGAGAGTCAAAACCTTGGTGTGAGGTTTTCACTTGTGAGAGGCATCAAAAATCACCTCCTTATCCAGGGTAAACACCCCGAGCTGGTCCATAAAATAAAGATCTCTCATCTCACAAAGACCTCTCTTTGGTCCAAGTCTATAGCTACCTTGACTCAAAGAAAGAAATGCTTTCCAGTTTCCCTGGAGAGGTTTTAGGCTGCCAAGTGCCGCAGGCTACAGTTTCCAAAAGCAGTTTCTGCAGGAATCGGGGCAGATGACTCCCTGACCAAATAACACTTCATGGTTTGGGGGGTGCATTCGTGTGGGATGCAAAATAGAGGAGGTTTTTTTTATTTTCAGACTTTGTAATATAATTTTTATAGTCACTGGCAGTGACTATAAAAAGTGCCTCCTGCACACTAAAGATGCTGCTCCAGGAACATACTATCCACTAGAAGGACAAGCTCCTAAAACAGCTCCTGATTTTCCTGTCCACACTTGCAATTTAACCGTCCTCATACAACTGAATTACCAACAGGACCACTGAAATAATTCAGGGCAGTAACAAAAACCTCTTTGGTGCTGATGGTGGCTTGCTTTCTGTTTGCTATGGGGGGGTTTGTTTGTGTGTGTTTGATTTTTTAAACACAGCTTTGTAAACAATCAACAAGATTTCTAGGGCTAGAGACAGCCCAAACCCCACTATCTTTGTTTTGCACATCAGTCCAGGTGGGAGTTCTGAACAAGGGGAGTAATTCCAGTAGAGCTGAAGCACCACACCGTTTTCTGCAGACCTCGTATTTTCAGGGACCAGCAGCCAAATCTGCTTCAGCTTTAGCAAGCAGTAATAAAATCTCACAGATGACCTGCACACAGATTTTTCTGGGCAGTGGGGGGAAGGCAAGGCAGAAGGAAGAGAGGAGGAGACTGAATTCCTCGGAGCTCCAGCCAGCCATCTGTGATTTCAAAGGATCCAAGCCTACAGCTAGCAGAAATGTCTAACTGCAAGTTGTGATTAGAAATTTCAAAGCTGAGGCCGGGGGCTGGGATGGATGTTAATTTTAGTACCTGGGGCTTTCTCTCAGCTTAACTCTTTCCTCGTGCCCCGGCAGTGAGGCAGTCTGGAACTCTGTGCTGGGCAGAGGGAAATGCCAAAGCACAGCCCGATGTGACAGCAATAAATGAGCAATGACCAGCATGGATTTGAATCAACTGGTTTGGGACGTACAAAATAAATGGCCAATGGAAACAGCTCGACAGTGTTGTGAGACAATACAAATCTTTCAGGCTAAATGGCTGGGAAAAGCACATTTGGGAATATAATTTCAAACAGTAACACCTAGGAAAGGAAGTCTGTTTGAAGGAACAAACTGCCTTCTGGTCAAATACCAAGTGCAGTAAGAATTCTCCCCACGAGCAGCGTGTCAGTGGCTAAGGGCCTGCAGGTGATCTCACACCCTTACCCAGCAGCTCCTCTGAGCAGCCCAAATTGGGAAAGAGGCAATTTTCTGGAGGCTGGGAGAGGAAGAGGGCCCTTGCCACTTGTGTGTGTGACTCAGCCCGAGCTGCCTCCCACAACCTGGTACAAAGGCAGGGCTGTGAGGTATTCTGGCAGCATCCTTCAGGCGGGCTCATGTACATCACACGCTCGCCACTCCTTTTCCTCCAACCAGATTTTTCCTGGGAGTGCAAATAAAGCTGACCTCATTTTAGTGCCGGTTTTCCAAACAGATGAGTTTTTCCAAACATTTTAAAGGAACCTGCCAGCTAAAACCACGGGTCGAACAGGGAATGCAGAGCAGTGTTTATATGGGAGGGAGGGAGGGAGGGAGGGGAGGGGTTTTTACATCTTGTTTGGAAACAGAAATCCCAGGGTCCATTTAGCAGCTAGGAAGGAGGAGCCCCCTGGAAAAGGGCTGCTCCATAAACAGGACAACTTCTAAGAGATCTCTGCTCCCTTTCACTCCCCCAGCCTTGTGACTGACATCATGGGTTTGCTGTTCACAGGAAAGTTGAAATTACATTTTCCAAAGCAGGAACTTTTAAAAAACAAGGTAGAAGATAAACTCCTGACTGAACTTTCAGACAATGTCACCATTCTTCCCTCCTGGTGAGATGGGTGTGCTTCCAGACCCATGCCCACCCCACTCCCTCTGCTAGTGGCTCTGCTAGGAAGTGCCAGAGGAGGAGGAGGAGGAGGAGATGGAGGTTTGCATTTCCTTTTTGTCTGGCAACTGCCAAGATGAGTCCATTCAAGCAGCCTTTGGCCAGAAAGGTCTTTGGTCAGTAAGGGCTTAAATATTCCATGCCACAGCTTTCAAGTGGTGCAAACAGGCTGCTTTAATCACAGCTCTTTTCCCTGCTGTGGCAGCAACAGACCAAGCAAACTGTGGATAAAAGGGAAACTCAGGATTCAGCCCTAGGAGAACAGCTCCAGCTGCAGAATGCATGTGTTGATACAAAAAAGGAATAGAAACTCAATATATTTTCATGAGTTCTGCTCAGAGATTTTGATTTATTTGAACCTAAAGATGAATGGAAGATGTAAACTCCTCACAAGGTTTATACAAATCAGCCACAAGATAGATTTCAGTAGGAATGGGCCCTGCTATTGTTTGGCAGCAGAGTTTGTCCCAAGGCTCAGGAACAGGTGAGGAATGTGATCCTTTATTGTGTGAACTGGGGTGTCACGTCAAGGACAGTCAGCCCTCGCCTGGGACAACCACAAGGGTCACATGCCAAAAAGATGGTGCCATCTTCTTGTTCAGAACTGAAGCACCAGACAGAATAAAGCAAAGAGAAGTGAGTGCTGAAATGACCCCCATTTTTTTTTTTTGCTTTCACAATGTAAATGACAGATCAACCCAAGACAGCAATGGCTGAGCCCTGTACAAATTCCCTGCACACCACTGGCAAAGGAATGAGCAGCTCCCACAGGCAACTGACCAAGGTTTGCATGGCAGCCTCTGGGTTCTGCTGGGGACTCTCCGGATTTTTTGGGGCCAAGGTTCAGGACTACTGGGGAACACCTGTGAACCTCTGAGGAACTTGGGGGTGCTGCTGTTGCTGAGCCACTAAACCAGGGGGCTGAGGGAGCCCCAGCAGATTCCAGCAAGCATCACCAGCTGTCCCCAGTTAGAGAGAGCCAGGCACCCACTCAGCAGCCCCTGGGCTAAGTCTTTCTAAGAGGAGCTGAGGCAGCAGCAGCTCCTTTTGCCAGAGCTGATGTGGAGCTGGGCTGCTGTGAAGGGGGACTCTGGCAGCCCTGCTCCAGGATAAGCAGTCTCAGGCATGGTGGTGGCACCCCACGGGGCCATTCCCCCCAGGGGGTGCCCAGGGCCTTGGCCCTGCAGAAGGTTTTGTTGTCTTGGAAGAGCTGTGGTGCCGAGTGAAGGAGTTTTAGGGGCTCAACACAGGCTGCACAATGTCAGAGTTTCATGGGAGATGGACAGGATTTTCTTTGGGACTCAGCAGCTTCCAGAGCCTCAGCCCCATCTGCAACAGAGAAGCAGGCAGTGGCCACTTTCACCATCAAGGTAAGTGAAGTGTCTTAGGAGAAGGGGAAGGGTGGAAGCAGGTGATTGCTGGCACTGAAAAGGAAATCTGCCCCACCTCAAGGTTTTTAACTACAAAATCGGTTCAAAATATGTGGGGTGAGACAACAGGAGGGCATCAGAAAATAACAACAAATGCTGCTTAAGTGGGGTCACTTCCAGCACTTGCATGTAAGCATGGCCATATCTATGAGGTTCCATTCTGGTTCCCTTTCTGGCAGGGAAAGCACGCTGGGGTGCTTCCCTCAGGTGTGTGTCTGCTTATGAACAGTGTGGGGAGGTAACATGGGGAGCTGTGTGCAGGTGGAAGAACATGGGCTTGGATCACAGAGCTGTGGTGGGATGGCTCCCACGACCTGGGAGTGCTGCAGAGGAGGGATACAGGCTCTGCTGCAAAGAGGAGATGCTGGTGGCCTGGTCCCTGTGGGGACTCCCAATGACTGGGATGTGTGCAGGCAGAACAGTGTGGCAGAGCACAAGGAACCCAGGAGCACCCTGCACAGAGGGGTTCCCCTGGACCCCCACCCTCCTACAAGGAGGGGCTCGCTGGGACTCGTGAGGGTCAGAGGCTGCCCTGGCTGCAGTGACCATGGGACAGTGGAGGCACCTGGGATGGGGTCAGACAAAAGCCAAAGCCCAGCTGGAATTGTCTGCAAGCTATGGGAGAGACTAAAGGGGCTTGAGTACTTGGGTAGCAAGAGGAAGGCCAAGGAAAATCTGGGCAGACTCTCCTGGCTGGAAGTAGGGTATGGATAAGCAAAGTGGCTGAATGGTTGTGTCCAGAGGGTGGTGATCAGTGGCTTTTCTTGACTGTGAATGTGACAGAGCTTTGGCTGGGTTGCTCACAGAGGCTGTGGAGTTTCCACCCTTGGAGGCATTGAAAGAGTGTTTGGACATGGTGCAGAACAACTGATTTTAGGTGGCTCTGCTCGAGCTAGGGCTTCAGACAAGTTGACCTTCAGAGGAACTTGGCAGGCTCAAGAACTTGGGAATCTCAAGGGCTAAAGGCTCAAAGCAGCCCAGAGCAGCTTGTCTGTTCTTCAGGCGGCAGGAAGGCTTTAAAATTAAAAAAAAAGGGGCAAACCAAACCTGGCATTATGTAATGTCTCACTGGTAGTCTCCTCAAAGCAACACATGCAGCGCATGATTCACTTCTTCCACCACCAATGTAACTTGGTATAAACCAACAGTAACTTGAAGGAAGTCACTCCAAGGAAAACCAAGCTCACAAAGTAGGAGGGAGAGCAGTAATTTCATAAAATACAGCCAGAGGCTTTCAAGCCCACAAAAACTAACTCTCTAGAGGCAAGGGCCAACAGGCACTCAGAATTTTTCAAAGCATCATGCAGCACCTTTTGAGTAATATAATGCCCTGAAACCAAATAAATACAATGCCTCTGTGGGCAAAAACACAGAGACAGGATTCAGCAGTACCTCTTTCTGTCTGTCGGCAGCAGTCAGTCAGTAACATCAATGAACAGTGATAAAATTCAACAAGTCTATACCCACTTCACCATCCAAAAAATGTCTGACTACGATGGCTTGATTCCTCTTGACAACAACAAAAGAGAATTTAGTCTGAAAGCCTAAGTGCTCACCAAGGCCAATATTTTGCTCTGTAGATTCTGACTGGCTTCAGGATAAATTAGTGATTACAGCTAATATCAGGATACAGTGTGAGGCAGTAAAAAGAGATAATTATGAGGAAATGAGGAATTATCTGCTGTTGAAACAATAGATCAATTATGAGGTACAGCACAGTAGCTGCAGAGCAGCATTCTTGTGCTCTGAGGGTACAGCCTCCTCTTTCTCATCAACCAAGGAGAACCCACAGTTATAAAGCTTAATTATCCTCCAGGAGCTCGAGCTTGCTGACTAATTAGCCTCTTGTTGAGACAATGCAGGAAAGGATATAATTCCAATTGTCCGCTAAAACAGCACGGCACAGGCACGGTGCTGGCTCTTCCCCGCGTCTTCGCCTCTCCTGTCCTACGAGAGCATTGCTATACCCACAGACCTGGACAACCTAAAACCAGTCCTGAGCCTACAATAAACTAAACCCAGGCGTGGCAGCTCGGAGAGGGGGGGCTCAGATGAAGGGGAAGGAAGCAGAGTGTCTGAGGCAGTCTGTACAGCAGCTGGAGCGCTCCTGCCGCTGCTCCCAGCAGAGTTGTGTGAATCCCGCTTTGCTCCTGCCGCTGCGTGCAGGACACACTCACAGGGCTCCCACAAATGGAGACCAAGCTGAGCTTCGTGGGTCAGCTGCATGGCTGCACTTAGGAGCGTGTCAACACCTGGATTTACAGTCACAATTATTTAAAAGCCTAAAGGTTGAAGCTTTTGGGAGGCAAGTTCTTGTCTAACAGAGCTTCGTAGTCTAGTCAGCCCAGCCAAGAAACAGGGTCTCGCTGTGTGCCGTGAACAACCACCAGAAAGGCCCAGAAGCCTCCTGATGGGTTCATCCAGCAGCTCCCATCATCCTGGCAAAGGTGTTTGGAGCAATATGGAATATCTGCAGCAACATGTTATTTATGAGTGAGCTTTTAGAGGAGTTTATGGCACAGCAAGTGCAAATACCCTCTGTGGTTAACGAATGAGTGTTGATAACATTCACAGTCAGCAAACACACAGGAAAGGAAAATGTCAGACCACATCTGCTTTGTACAGAGACTGGAGACACCTGAGATCTCCTTCCATCTCAGTGACTTCACTGTGCTTTTTTGGCTTTTGAAAATAGCTGTCACTGTGCTGTATTCTCAAAGAAGCTATTCTCAATGTAGCAGAATCCCCCTTAAAATCCACCTCCCTGATGGCCAGCCTGGCTTTCCTGCTGCTTCCCTGGAGTGTGCTGCTGAGAAGGTCTTTGGTCAGGAGCTCCTCGGGCCCCACAGAGTCATGGGAGCAGAGGAAAAAGGCAAACAGAGGCTAAGTTAGTTCTGGGCACACACTGTACATAGTGCAGGGAGGAACTCAGACCCCACAGCCATGTTACACTCCATCTGCAGATGTAGGTCTTCTTCGTTCACAGCCTGCTCCATGCTCAGGCAATCGAGTCCTGAGGGTTATTATTTGGCACTCAGAAGATGATGTCTAGTTTTCCTGAGGCCACTGGTCCTGCCTGACCTTGTTCAAATCCCTCAGTGTGGCATTCCCACTGCAGATGTTTTTATCTATCCCTTCCATCACCCTGTTCAAATGGATCATTTGCACCGGCGTGATGCTGAACTTTATTTCCTAAATATAAAAAGTGCCTCGTAAAAACACAGTGATTAGACCTGTGCATGTAAATGTTCCCCAAAAGCCAGTTCAGCAGGAGGTCAAGACTAATGACTGCTTTAACCATTGCATGGCTGCAGGTGTCCATGGGAAAGAGTCCCCCAGCAGGCCCTGAGGGAAGGCACCATCCCCCACAGGGACGCTGCTGGAGGTCTCATTTCAGTCCCTGCATGAGGGATGCTAAGAGGCAGGTGAGCACAGCGAGGCTGAGAATGGAAAAGGAAAGGGGCTGTAATTACAGGGGAGATTTAGCTCAAAGCTTTACAAAGCTGTAAACACTCAGTGCACCAAAAGGCTTCTCCCAGGGCAGTGACATGAGCCAAGACAGCAGCACTGAACAGGGGACTTGGACTGACCCCTGATTACACTGATAAATGCAGGGACATACTACTGGAACCACCTGAAAACAGGAAAATAACTCATTTACTCACAGATATTGACTGCTTCAAGGGGTTACTAGAAGATGGAAGACAGGTCTGGAAGCGGGGAAGCACAGCTCCCAGGAGCCAGGCAGAGAAGTGCTGTGCAGCCCTGTGACACCTCAAACATGGAACAGCAGCAAAGCCTGGCCCCAGCTGGCATCCAGCAAGGAGGATCCTCGTGTGGATGGGACCTCGACAGAGCAGGGCTCTCACCAGAGCCACTGTTAGTTTTTCAAAGTAGGGTCCCAGACCAAGTAAAGTGCAGGACTTGGGAATAGAGAACAGACACAGTAAAAGCAGCAGCTAAGGTCAGTCCTGCCCCATCAAACCTGCCTAAGTTCTACACAGGGGTGAAGGATAAGTAAAACTCTGTGTGTGTGTGTGTGTATCTATATACACACACCCCCCCATGTGAAAGTTCAGTTCCTGCTGGGGAGAAGCCAAAAATTCAGCTTCCCACATGCCCCGCCGAGGTCTGTGCAGGCACTGATGAGAACAAGCCCTCCTCCTGCCCCACCAGCCAGCAAAACTACAGAAAACCAAATCCGAACCGTTTGCAGGGATCCAAAATCCAACCCTCGACACAAGGAAAAGAGGCACGATTTGGTTTTGGAGAGACACCCTCACCTCGCCTCACCTGGGCTCCAGGTGCACCTGCAGTGGGGCAGAGGTGGGGACACAGCTGCCACCCCTGCAGCAGAAGGGGAGATGCTCCCCTTTCCCAGGTGTGTCAAGCACCACTTGCATCTTGCTCAGTTGAAACGTTTTATTTAAAAAAATCTCACCCTTCTGTCTTTAAAATGGGCTGTGCCATGTACATGCTGTTGCAGCACACCACAGAAAGAAATGTCTAGAGCAGACAAAGGCTGATGCTGAAATAATTTTTAAATTCAGGCTTGAATAAGCCTGCCATCTAAGACCCTTACTTTTAACACTGGTAAAATGAGAGATTGCTCCTTTTTCCCTCCTTCACAGGGTCAAAGGGGGAGGACAGGAGAGCAGTTCTGTGTTCAACAGACAAGTTTTCAGGAGGATTTTTTTTCTGTCACTCTGCTTTCTACCATAGGCACAAAAACCCACGGCAATCTCACCCCTCTAGTTCACCCCTCTGGAGATGGATTTTGAGAACACAATGCTGCTCTTCCTTCAAAGAAACTTCTTCCATCGCAGCCGGGAGAGCTAAGAGGGAAGCAGGGAGTGAGAGCAGCCCACCTCTGCAAATGAATTACACGGAGACAAGAGAACAAAACCCAAAACCAGGAGGCCTACAGGGAAGCTGGAGAGACACTCTTCCTCAGGTACTGAAGCGACAGGACAAGGAGTAATGGGTACAAATTGGAAGAGGGGAAATTTAGGTTCGGTATTCTGAAGCAACTCTTTACTATGAGGGCGGTGAGACACTAGAACAGGTTGCCCAAGGGAGGCTGTGAATGTCCCAACCCTGAAAGTGTTCCAAGCCAGGTTGGACAGGGCTTGGAAGAACCCGGTCACCTGGAGGTGTCTTGCCCACGGGCATAGGGGCTGCGACCGCCTCATCTTTAAGGTGCATTCCAAGACCGCAACATTCTCTGACTGTAAACGCCGTGGGGGTCGCGCTGTGACCAGAGTCACACCTGGGGCAGAGATGCGCCGCTGAGCCCCAGCGCGGGGCGGAGGGGACGGGACAGGGACCCGAGGGGCGCACAAAGCACCGCTGGCAGGATGCTTTGAGCGCCTTTACTTCGCGCCCGTATAACCGCAGCGTTTGCAACCACGGCGTGGCACGGCACACCCCCCACAGCCCCGCTCCCCCCGGCCCCTC
>VZRH01001403.1:138417-166128 GCA_013397555.1 Urocynchramus pylzowi | reverse complement strand
CCGCCATCGCCTCAGGGCGCGCGCGCGCGGGCTCGTCGCGGTTGCCAGGGCTCGGAGCACTGGGCGGAGCGGAGGCAGATCTAGGCTGGCCAATCAGGACAGACCCGGCCTCGGTCGCTGGCCAATCGCCGCTGGTACTCAACACGCCCCCCGCGAGGCGGGGAAGGGGCGGGGCGAGAGGCGCCGCTGGCCAATCAGCGGCTGGGGAGCGCGGGCCAATCCGAGCGCGGGAGGGTTTGGGCGGTCTTTTCAAAACGGATGAGGCGCCGCTGGCGTCCCTTTAAAGGCGTGATGCGTCCCTCGCCGTGTCCCTCCGCGCGGCCTCCCCGCTCCGCCGCACCAGCGCGGTGCCGCCCCGACCCCCGCCGAGCGGGAGCTCCGCGGGCCGGCCGCGCCCTCCCCGGACCTCGGGAACCAGTCGGGGAGCCGTCGGGTCCCGTGACTGGGGGGTGGACTATTTGACTTCCGTGCGCCGCCTCACCGGCCGGGGATCGCTCCGCGCGGGACAACAGAAGCCGTGGGCGGGGACGCGGCGCCGCCATCTTGGAGCGGGGCCGGGGCCGGGGCGGAGGGCAGCGGCTGGGGATGGTGCCGTGGTAGTGCCGTGACTCCCCGCGGGGGTCCAGGCCGCCCTGCCTGGATGCGGGGTCAGCGGCCGAGCCCACCCCCGTCCGCGCGGTGACGGGAGCCGGGCTCGCCTCCCCCTCCCCGAGCGGCGAGGGCCGCGGGGGGGGCCCGGGGTCCCCTCGCCCCCGGCCTGCGGGGTCCCTTTGTTTCCCTGCTGCGGAGGGGAAGGAGGCGAAGGGAAGATGAGCAGCGAGGCGCTGTGGCTTTTCAAGCAGCTGAACCTCCATCTGGAGCTGGAGGGGCGGTTCCAGCCCCGCGAGAAGGGGCTCAGCCTCATCGAGGGCGCCGCCGAGGTGGGTGAGGGCAGCGGGGGGCTCCTCAGGGCAGAAAGAAAATGTCAGAAATTTCAGAGAAAGTTCCGGCTAATGGAATTTAAAGCGCGTTAACTACGGAAAGTTAATTGTTTTCTCTGTATGCGTCGCTTGCCTTTTGTTTTAATTCTGTCTTAGTCTGTGGGTATTAACGTTGCGTTATCTAAGCGCTGCGACCTGCAGGGCAAGCAAAATATCTAGGCGTTTAGTATTTATTGTTTAAACTTAAAGAGTGCGCCCAGGAGCGAGAGGTTGTGTGTTGTTTCCGTCAGGGGAGCTTCCTGCCGCGGCAGGGGAGGTGGGATGTAACAAACAGGGGAAGCACCGGCTTTTCATTGGCGCTGTCTGGGGAAATGAACCCAGAACCGCTCAGCGCTGAGCAGCAGAATGTAAATAGACCATAAACATCTCCACGTTAACGACCAAAGTTCCTTACTGAGTTCGGGACAGGCTTATTGTGTGCCTTCGGGTGCTTGCGAGTTCTTTGGGAAGAGCCTTAATGTTTAACAAAAAAAAAAAAAAAATCCCTGAGATAAGTCTGCTTGTTTGTTGTGAAAGCAGAGCTGTTGCTTAAATATTGACCTGCAAGGCAGAGAGCTGTGCGGTCATTTCTAAGGTCAGGAAGGTCTGTGTATGCCTGCAGTTGGTAACTTAAATAAGTCTTAAATGTCTTACAAGAAGCAAGTGGAGAGTAGGGAATGTGGCTGTACTGGCTGTTACAGCAGTGAGGACCTGACTGTAATCTCTGAACTGCGGGGGTGATTTGAGTCCTAAGTGTCTGAATTTGTTTTCTTTTCTATTCAAGTGAAATAAAGCATTTAAGGAAAAAATTGGTTCTGTTTGATCTAAATATAAGGTGATTTAGGGTGTGAGGTATGGTGATTGCTGCTGTCACAGAGTAATTCTGACTTTGCCTCTCTTGCCACAGAATGAGAACACTCTGTGTCCAAGACAAAGGAATGCCAAGGTGGAAGATCTTTGGAGCCTGACCAACTTCTTTGGATTTGCAACTGAAACGTTTGTTTTGGCTGTCAACATTCTGGACAGGTTCTTGGCTCTTATGAAGGTATAAGTGTGGCTGTTGATTCAGCAGCAGCTTCGAGGTCTCCTTTGTGAACCTGGAGTTGAGTGCAGTTCCTTTCACCTCTAAAGACAAGCAGCAGCTTGATTGACTTCCTCTAATAAATCTGTAACCATCACCACGTGGGTGTCTGAGAAAGGAGGAATTAAGGGAATCAAACCAATAAGTGTTAGAGGCTGTGTCTGGGTGCTCTGCTAAAGCTTAGCTTAGCCTTGGGACAGACACCAAGTGATCATTTCCTGGTTGTTTTATCGTGTTTGTGCTGCTTTAAGGCAGGAAGCTTAGACCAAAACCAGTTCCTCGTTATTAGATCAGCAGAAAAAACGAAGTTGCATCAGTTCTCTGGTCTGACTGGCCTTGAAGTGGCACAAAATATTCAGTGGTATAGGGGAGAGAAGAGCAGGAGCAAGCTGTGGAGGGACGGGGCTGCCCAGAACAGGCTCAGGCTGGATTTGTGCGGGCTGTGAGCGAGGCTGGGCGAGCACTGCCGCTCGGAGGAGCAGGGAATTGCAGTTCCCACCGCCATTTATCTGTGTCCTGCTGGGCAACAACCCGAGGAGAGGCTGCTCAGCTGTGGGACTTCACTTGCTCAGCCTCAGCAGCTCAGTGCTGCCAGCTGGGCTTTGCTCCAGCTGAGGTGGTGGAACTGCTTATGGCTGGGGGAGGAGCAGGAGCTGGCCCACTGCAGGTTCAGTGGAGATCAGCAAGTCGTAGAACTGCAGGTATTCCCACCCATTCCAGTTGGTGTTTAAGCACAGTGTTGCTGGGGGATGGTGCATTCATGGCACTGACTCTGGTTTTCAGGTGAAGCCGAAGCATTTGTCTTGCATTGGAGTTTGCTGCATCCAGCTGGCCGCCCGTGTGGTGGAGGAGGAATGCAACATCCCATCTGCTCACGAGATCATCCGGATCAGCCAATGTAAATGCACTGTGTCCGACCTGAAACGGATGGAAAAGATCATTTCAGAAAAGTTGCACTTTGAATTTAAAGCTACTACTGCCTTAACCTTCTTGCACTTGTACCATGCTATTGTACTCTGTCATACCTCAGAAAGGTGAGCTGGTGCTGCTTGCTGAGCCCATTTCAGTGCCCTCTGGGCTGATTGCAGCCTTGGCTGTAGAGGAGGCAGCTCCTCAGTCTTTGCTTCCTGGCCAGGGAATGCTTGTTCATGCAGACCCTTCTTCTCTTGGGTGTCTCACAGGAAGGAAGTATTGAATCTGGACAAGTTGGAAGCCCAGCTGAAAGCTTGCAACTGCCGTCTAGTGTTCTCTAAAGCAAAAGTGAGTAGAAGCAGTAGTCTGAAGCTGCAGAGTGGGTTTGTGATGGCTGTGGTGCTGAGTGCTGTTTGCTGCTCCTTTCAGCCGTCCGTCCTGGCCTTGTGCCTTCTCACTCTGGAAGTTCAGACGCTGAAATCTGTTGAGCTGTTGGAGATCCTTCTGCGTGTTCAGAAGCACTCCAAGGTGAGTATTCTCAGTGGATTGTTTTTCCAGTGGTTTGGACTGATGCTGTTAATGATGGGTGATGTTACTTTGAGGGGTCCCTTCAATGGGTCCCTCAGTGTGTCCTTACAGGTTCTGTTGGGCTGAAAGAAGCAGTTAAAAAATGATCTTAAATGTATAAAATCAGGGGAACTGCTGACCCGGTGTGTATACAATGCACGATTTAACAGGCAGCTGATTGAACTTGTGCAGCTCTGGCTGTGTGGTCTGGAGAAACTTCCAGTCTGTTCTGGGACTGCTGGGCTGGTTATTCCTGAATAATTAAACCTGAGGGATCGGCTGGAGCTGTGTCAGGGGAGGGTTAGGCTGGATATCAGGAAAAGGTTCTTCCCCTGGGTGGAGGTCAGGCACTGAACAGACTCCCCAGGGAATGGGCACAGCGTGAGCCTGGCACAGCTCAAGGAGCATTTGGACAGTGCCCTCAGGTACAGGGTGGAATTGGTGGGTTTGTCCTATGCAGGGCCAGGAGCTGAGCTCCATCATGCCTGGATGCTTGTGGATCCCTTCCAGCTCAGGATATCCTATGAACTAAAATAGGATTGATGGCCTCTAGCTGCGTGCTGCCTCCATTCGTGGCCTAGAAGCAGCTTTTCACTCTTACAGTCAGATGGAACAACCCATCTCAAGGGTTTCCTAAGGGATGGAAGTAATTCCTTAAAGTACAGTATTATTCCATTTTAAAATGGTGGTTTCAAGTTTTTTCTAATATTTTTTACATAGTTCTAAAAAATTTCACTTCCATTTGAAAATGGAGTTTAAAAAAAGTTTTGTTCCATTTTCAAATAGAATAACCTTTGTTTCATTTCTGCTTTGGAAGTGATAAAGAAAATGGTAACAAGGACTGACAGGCAAACTGTCAACCTAACTCCACCTTGAACAGGGACTTGTCTGGAAGGTGTGTGGGAGTTGGTAGCTCACCTTTAAAAACAACTTTGACAAAGGTATCACGGTTATGACTCACTTCTGTCTTGACTGATGTTTTTTCCAGGTGTTTTCCAAGAAGACAAAATGGAGGGAGGCGTTATCCTTAGAGCCTGTGTGTTACGGACTAACTAACTTGTGGGGTTTTTTTCAGATAAGTGATAGTGACCTACTTTACTGGAGGGAGCTGGTCTCCAAATGCCTGGCAGATTATTCTTCTCCTGAATGCTGCAAGCCTGATCACAAAAAACTAGTTTGGATTGTTTCGAGGCGTACAGCCCAAAACCTACAAAACAGTTACTACAGTGTTCCCGAGCTGCCAACGATCCCAGAGGGTGGATGCTTCAATGGAAGTGAGAGGTGGGTAACACTTGGCTGCTTCATTTGTTGGGAAATCTCCTTTTCCTCTAGTGGTCATGGCAACTCTGTATGGCTATGGCTTAATTGCTGGGCTTGGAATATGCCCTGAGCACATGGAGAGAAGGGGGAAAGCTGTCATTGTGGTGTTCAGAGGTACTTGGCCAGGCGGGGGGGAGGCACTGTTGGCTTTAAGGGAGGCTTGCAAAGGTTTGCAGTCTCCTGAAGGAATGGATGCTTGCTGTCTGGAAAACTGGCTTCTTGACTGGTAGGATGTTGTTGGCATCAGGAGAATTGTGCCTTGTTAGGGTTTCAGCTTCAGGAGCCGTAAGGAGCTTTAGGCTGAGGAGCATTTAGATCTGGGATGTGCTGTTGCTACTAGCAACAGAAAAGTGTGCAAGCAACCCCGGGGTTGAGGAGCACTTTGCCACTTTGAAGGGGTTGTGCTTTGTTAAAATGACCTTTCCCACTGTTCCTTCTAGTGAAGACTCCTGTGAAGACATGAGCAGCGGGGAAGAAAGCCTTAGCAGTTCTCCTCCCAGTGACCTGGAAGGCTCCTTCTTCTTTGAACTCAAACCTAAACCCAAGTGGCAAACTCTCAGCTGTCGGTCTTAGCCCTAAGTCTGGATCTATTAGGCTGAAGTTTTGAATGCACCATAGAGTCTTTTGGCAATAATAAATGAGGTGGTAATCTGTAAACTGTATTAAGGCAAAATGTGCTGTGGTATATCAATGCTTTGGATGCCTGCCTTGGTTTTTTTGTTGTTGTAATTTTAAGGAATTAAAAAATATTTCAGGTCCCCAGATCAGCAAAAAAAACAAAACAAAAAAGTTGTTGTACAGTTGTTCTGTTG
Source organism: Urocynchramus pylzowi (assembly GCA_013397555.1). Classification (NCBI taxonomy): domain Eukaryota; kingdom Metazoa; phylum Chordata; class Aves; order Passeriformes; family Fringillidae; genus Urocynchramus; species Urocynchramus pylzowi. The sequence goes on along the minus strand of VZRH01001403.1, from coordinate 160,477 downwards.
TCAACAGCCATGAATGTAGTTCTGTATCTGGTGATCCAAAACCCTCAGCAGCTCAACACCTGAGTTGATTTCAGGGTCTTGCCTGAGAAGCATGGAGCAAGAGTGAGAAGCTTTCCTGTGATTGAAACGGGAAGCTCTTGGTTAATGGAAGAAATGTGCTCCATGGGTTCAGTCAAGCAAGGGAGAGGCCCAGGAGGAGCTGTGCAGTGGTTGTCCTGGGATGTTCTCAGGATTCAGCATGACAGAATCCCAAGCTTGGCTTGATTTCAGTGTTGACCCTGCTTGGAGCAGGGGGTTGGACTGCAGTCCCTCTGGAGGGCACCTCCACTCCTTCTGGGAGTGGTGTTCTGGGATTAGATCCAAGTGGCTGGGTGGGTTACGTGGAGCATGTATGCGTGTACATCGTGCCAGGCTGGAATGACTGACTCTCCAATGGGCCCAACACTGAAACTGCTTTTCCTTTTCAGCAGGGTCTTGAGTTGTGTACTCCAAGTAGCAATTTTTGAAGCTTGGCTTTTATAAACTTCAGGGATCCCTATTTCACACCAGGAGTATGTGTGGTAAGCAGGAGGTTTCTAGTCAATATAGTTTTCACTTTGAGATAGTATAAGTTGTGTGGCCAGGAGTAATTCCATGTTTTCTTTAGTACAGATGTTTTTACACTGAAATTCACATTATATGCTTCAGTGTGTTTCGAATCCTATCATGTCAATCCATGCTATTAGCTTAGACTTCTTAACTTGGTAAGCCTTGCTAAGTCTACATTCCTTTGAATATTTAACCCTTGTAGTTGTTTTTCAGTATATTCATGTTATTGATTGAGTCATAATCAGACTTGTTTGCATGCTGATGTAAAGCAGTTAGTGCAGGAGAAGTTGAAATTACGCAGTGAAATATCAGGTAAATGTGATGGTGAAGTAGTTAATGTAATGGTTTTTCTTCTGAACTTTGTTATCAAAGCACAAATTCCAGTCTAATTGTGTTTCTCCCTGGTGAGGACATGGCTAAAGGAGACTCAAGTAGCTCAGAGTAACGGTGTGAGGTGTGGTGGTGCCAAAGTAGAAATGAAGGAGCAAACAAGCTAAAAGCTGTTTCGTAGGTGCCAGCGTTGCTTTAGGAAGGTAAGAGTGATGCTGTAAGTCCATAACTGTTATGTGGTTTCAGTTTTCTAAAAACACACAAAAGTTTACAAAAAGTGTATATGAGAATGTAAATTTAAAAAAATGTACAGAAAAAAATTTAAAACAAAAAAATGAGCAGAAAATACTGTATTTTTTTACATTGTATGTAACTTTTTGTAGGTCTGTGGCATGTAGATAGTAATTTATTGTGTATTCTGTATGATACAAATACTGTACCTCTGAAGACTTCTTGCTGCAAGTCTCTGCTCACTTCAGGAGTGCTTGGGTGAGGAACCTACTGAGTCTTGTTTCACTTGAGAACAAAAATAAACCAAGTGCTGTATTTGTTACCTGCTGTGAGTGGCAGTCAGTTCCTTGAAGCTTCTGGCTTCCTCTTTTTTTTTTTTTTCTTGTGCTGTGCAGGGTGTGTGATCCCACAGCTGGGTTCCAGCTTTCCCAGGAGAAAAAGGGGAGACTGCACAGTACTGGATGGAAATCTCACCTCAGTGTGAGAAGCTGGGGTGAGGTATCCTGTGCTCATTGTGAGCATTGTGCTTGGCATGTTGGCAACACGCAGAGCTCCTGCCAGGGGTTAAGGGCCATTCCAGCTGGATTCCTCTGTGTTCTGCAGGAGTTGTCCTTGCTGCTGTTCTTTGTGGTGAAGCCTGCTCACCACACCTTGGGTCGCCCCAGCGTGGCACCCTCCTGGCTCGGGAGTCGGCCAGAGCGGGTGGGCTCGGGGCAAGGCAGGAAGCCACGGGCCCTGTCCTAGGCTTGCACAGTTTTTGGGAGGCTTCAGGAAGCTTGGGTGTGCCATCCAGCCCCTTTCAAGTTCGTTCCACGGGAAGAAATGGGCTTGGGAGAACGTTGTAGGGTTCACTTCTGTGGCTGGAACAGCGTAGGCGCAGCTTTGGTTCCGCCAGGTCGGGTGGCTGCAGATCCCCCCGAGGAGGTTTGCCTGGCTTCCCCCAGAGAACAGGGCTTTTGGTGGTTGGCTTGTCTGTAATGGCAGAGGTGTGCATGGCTTTTAAGTGTCGTTTGGGGCTTGCCCCTAGCACGGGGTGGAACTTGGAAGGCTTGCAGTTGCGGGGGTTTAAATGCGTGCTCGTTTTCATAACTGCTCTGTCAGTAAGAGTGCTTTGGGTGGGGGCTGAAAGGCAGTGGTTTTGTGGGGAAGCCATCCCCTGGAACAACTCCCAGCTGTGTCCAGTTTCTGGGATGTTACTTCTGTGCTGCTGAGCCTACTGCAAGCATAATGCTGCAAGTTCACACAGGTTTCTGAGAGCATCTTGAAATGTCATCCTAATGGTCTCCTCTGGCTGCACTGGGCCACAAGGGATCTGTAGTGGAAGCACTTCTGTTCCTGGTGAGTTGTCATTCCATAATTAAATAATTATAACAATGGCCTTTTAAACAGGAAACTTGACTTCCCCACCACTTGGTGACATATGACAAGTGACACGCAGCAGTAAAGTGCTCAGAATAAATCAGCGTGTTCAGACCCTGGCCCTTAACAGCTCCCCCTTTTTTTTTGTGATGCAGTAAGAAGGATGTTCCTGTCAGAGCTTAGAGCACTCTGAATTTAGAGCAGCATACACTAAAGAACTGAATGGTCTTAGGCCATCTCTTTGCTTGGACTAACAGGTGAGTGAGTTATTCTTGTGATCCCACTTGGCTGTCAGGGCTTTGGAGCTCAGCAAAATGGGAATCAGTAAATACTTGGCACATATTTAGTATTGTTTATCTTAAAATACATGTTGCAGCTGTGTGGTGTCACATGGCTATGCTTTGTGGTGTAAGCCTGTGGCTGGTGTAGTACATCTCTTGAAAGCAGAAAGTTGCCATAACAACTGAATGAAATCAATTAGAGTAATAAGCAATTAAAATCTCATCCTTAGTGTTGCATAAACATAGCATTTCGCTCATGACTTATGAGCGCTCTTGCCTCTAGACCTGTACGTTCTGGTTCTGATTTGCAATCTCAACCATTTTTGAATTAATGAAGCATTTAATTTCTCCTTCAGAGAGTGCTGGTGGGGTTTTTTTTGGCCGTGGCAAGTAGGTCCTTCATCAGAGACATGAACACTGTTAAACACCTAAATGGAGGAAACATTTGTGATGGGATTTCCGGAGTGCTCGGCACTGGCTTTGTTTCCACCCAGAGAAGTCAAGAAGAAGAAGAGGAGCCTGTGGTCTAGGGAAATTTTGTCCTGGGCCTAGGAAGGCAAAGGCAGATCCTTCCTCTGTTCCCCACTTCCTCCTTGACCTTCTGTGCATTCCTGAGCCTCTCGCTTCCATTGTTCCCCTTGTAGAACAAAGCCAGGAATAGCTCCTTGCTGTAGTGCTCAGTTGTCAAGGATAAATCAGCTCAAACCAGGGAATGGCAGAGCTGTTGTGGAAAGGTGGGATGTGTGAGGGCCCGTGGGGAAGCAGGGTTTGCAGACTGGTGGCTTTGCAAGGGCCTGTAGGCTTGTTGTGCGAGGACTTTGTGTGCCTGGGGGTCAAATGTTTCAAAGGTCAGTGCAGTTCATAATCCAGACTCTCCAAGGAACTTAGGAAAACGTGTCTGTGGTCTAAATAGGGATCTTGTCATGTGCAGTGGCTGAGTCAGGGGTTTAGGAAGCCTTTGGCATCCAGAGCTCAATTATTAACTCTGGTAGGGAGCAAAAGCACTGGAGGTGATCCCTGGCTTTCTCCTGGCAGGATGACAGAAGCCAAGGCCAGTGGCCTGAGGGTTTGTGCCACAGATGATCTGAAGCTGAGTGTGGTGTCTGTGCCAGCTCTTTGCCCAAGATATTGGCACAGTGCATCCACAGGTTATCTGTGTGGTGCCTCGTGCTTTCCTCAGCTTTTATTGTTCCATTAAATGTAGTCCTGCCACCTTTATTCCTCTTTTTTTTTTGGGAAAAGGCCCACACTCAGTGCTGTAAATGCAGCGTGAGCTGTGTGGATCAGCTGAGAAATAAAACAGGGTCCTCTCGAAGGAATTTGGGTTTATTGTGCTCTCAGGATGTGCACTTGGATTGGTTACCTCCACAGCCTCCAACTGCCCCTGGAATAACTGTTGGAGTATTCTTACAAGCCCAGGCTGGGGTTTGCTCTTGCACTGTCTGATTCCCTGTTAGTTTTGAGCGTGTTTTCTTTAACCCCAAGCAGGTTGATGATGTGTTCTCCTCTGATCCATGTGCAGGGACACTGTGTGGCTCCTGGTGCCTGTGAAAACATGGATTTCTCCTCCAGTGGGAAAAACCTGTGCACTTTATCATGCCAGGCAGTGAGGAAGGCACAGTCATACAGCGTGTCCAGTGCTTTTTCCATAGTTAGCTGAGTGCTGGACAGCTGTTGCAGCTGTAACTAGTGTGTAATTCTCAATATAAAAGATTGGGATGCTTTGGATTTCTGTGGGAAGCAGCTGAAGGCTTGCTTGACTGTTAAATAAAGTCCTATTTGCGCTGTATTGATGTACATTTTAATGGTGTTCATCTGGAAATCTGCAGTGCTGCCACACTTGTTGGGGAGAGACTTTGTGGAGAATTCACTGACTGTCCTACTCGGCTGAAGGGGTTTTGCCCACAGTTGCCATGGAAGCCTTGCCTTCTGTGTGCCCCTGGGATTCATCCCTGAACAAAAGGTCCACCTGGAGTCACAGGGCTGCACTCTTCCTATAAAGCCTTGCATCCTCAGAGGGTGAAAGCCCTGCTGGCTCTGGTCATAAATCATTTTCTGCTTCGCTGGGGTCAAAGCTTTCATGTTGCTCTTCCTTCAGATCCTTCCAGGCCCATCTTTCAGATGCTGTGGCGTGTGAGGCATTTCAGTCTGCACTGGGCATGGCTCAGTATTGCTGCTCTGGGATCAGTTTATATCTTTTGGCAGCGTTCCTCGAGCTGGCAGCAGGGAAAAACTTATTTTAATAAGCAATAGTAGATGACAGTGCTCTGTCATCCCTCAACTGGTGCCCTGTGTGCCTGCCTTGTTACATAAAAGGCAGATAAAATGCTTTGGGAAATGTCTTGCTCCTCGGAGGTGTGGGGTCCTCAGCCCTGAAGATCAAAGTCCTTTTTCAAGTGGCTGACATCAGCGCATGCTTTCGTGTCCTTCCTCTTGTCCCTGCCTCAAAAGCAACCTCAAGAGGCTGTGTTTGGGGAAGTGTGTCTGTGCCATGGAAATTCACCCAGCTCAGTAAAGCTGCTTTCCCACCAGCTTGGGAAACCCCTCACACCTGCGTGCCAAGTTGGGCCTGGTCATTTGCCAGGCTCAGTCTTGTGCTGTCACCGTGGCTACGGAACAGGGAAAGGACTGGATTAGCCTTTCTGAACTTTTGTCACTCAGGGATACCAGGATTCACTTCTTCTGGAAAAGCTGGGGTAGGGAGCTACACAGGCTTTTGCCACAGATCTTTCAACACATTCACACTAAATCTTCAGTCTGGATCACATCCATTCTGTGCTCCAGCTGCCAGTCCACCTTGTGGGATCCTGCAAGCACTTTATCCAGGCTGGCAGGTCACCTCTCACCACCACCAGCAACCTGGACTGGGGTCCAGCTGTACAGTTTGCTGTTGGAGCAGGGATTGCTCCTTCAACAAAATGCAGACAGGTATGGAATTCCTTGAAAAGTACTGCTCAAGTAGGACTGATGAAGTTCCCAGCAGAGGGGATTTAGAGAGGCTATTTGGATTGCTAGATAGGAGCACCATTTTCCTCCTGTGTGCAGAGAGGGTGGTGTTTCCAGTCACTGCACACCTCCATCTAGCTCTACTTTCTGAAGAGATTTATGAGCTCCAAAATTCATGTCTTGTACATCTTAGGGTTATCCCAAAGGGAAGACTTTGGATATAAAATACCTAATCAACACCTGGGTTTTGCAAATGTTAGCTTGAGCAAGTTCTCTTTAGTAACAGGTTTCTGGAAACAAGCAAGGCAAAGCTATCCTGCCTTCCTGTGGGCTAAATGAAAACCAAGTCAGAATGTTCCAGAACTTCAGGAAGTCTGAAATTCAAATCTGCACTTGGAGCCTGGGCCCGTGTCTTGATTTCCATTTCAGAAGTGGAAATACCCTGCTGTAGATTGAACCAGCAGTAATTGGCCAGACCTTGTGTCTTAACAGGAAGTTTTGAGCAGACAGATAGAAGGAAAGATCACAAAGTGTGAGATGGAGGATCTCTGTTTGACCATTTTAGCTCTAGTCACAATCATTTCTACAGCTGACTGGCAGTGCTGGTTGTACATGCAGGGAGGGGGATCTAGGCTGGAGCATGATTTCCAGGGAATGGGGGTTTAGGAGAAACCATTTCCTGTGCCTTACCAAAGCCAGAGAAAGATAGATTCTCTGGCTATAAGATTTTATCATTAAAGGCCTGAAAATAAACTGTTCCAAACACATTTGGAAAGGTACCTGAGTGTGATGGCTTACTTGAACCTCATGAGAGCATTTCCATGCCCTCCTGGGGGAAAGGAACCTCCCTGACAGATAAATCATCTGGGACAGAGGTTTCCAAGTGCAGCCTGCAGGGCTCTGGAGGCTTGACAAGCCTCTACGTGCAGCCTGTCAGGGGGTTTGTTTTAAACCAAGGCATTGTGTTTATCTGGGGTATTTATTGCACTGTGGGTGAAGGAGACCTGGCCCAGGCCTGGCAGCCTCCTGATGAAGTGGGGGACTCTGAATGGGGCTAATCCTGTGGGAGGGCTTTTCTAGCAAGAACCTGCTACAGCTTTCTTTAGGTATGAATAAGGGCAATTTGACTATTTCTCAGTTGTAATGACTTTTCTGAACTGTCTTTCTGGCTGCATCTGTCCCAGGTAACCTGCCCCAAAGTGGCTGGAATAGGGAGAAAGCACCTCATTTGCAGTGTGCAGCCTTTTTATCATGGTTGGAGAAGAACAGGCTTGGAGCTGCATCTGTGTGGAAGTATGAACAACTCGGGCAAGTCTGGCTGCAGAGCCCCTTCAGCCCCCAGGGCTGTGTAAAATGGGTCACTGGAAGTGTGGAAGCAGAATGAAAGGAAAGGAAAGCCTGTTAATCCTGGGGTTTTTGGCTCCTTGGGCACGAATTTAATGTTAAACTACTTTCTGACTTCGGGGATTGGCACGTGCTGAAAAGCTTTGCTACAAAGAGGGGAGAGAGCAGCAAGGCAGAAATGAAAGGGTATTCCTGTGCCTCTGAAAGCAGCAGTGATTTAGTGATTTTACTGAAACATTTGAGAAAGCATGGCAGAAGCCTCTAGGAAAGAACTCTGAGGGTAAAATGTCAGTAACTTGTCTTCTTCACATTAGCTCAAATCATTTCCACCTGCCTCCTATCATCAGGTAGATGAGGGCAGGGAAAGGAGGTTGCCCTCAGGTGGGAATGTTTTGCAAGGAATTGGGCAGCATGGCCATTCCCAGCTGAGCCTAGGTGCAGAGGCTGCCCTTGCAGAGAGCTTCCTGCTGCTAGTGGGAGCCCCAGGGAGCACGACCACCTTTGTCAGCAGAGAGGCCTGGGAGGCACAGCCTGGCTCCAGAGGGGACAGGGCTCCTGCTACACTGCTCCTCACACAGCTACTGAGGTGGTCACACTTCCCTCTGTGAGTACACACAGGTTTTTCTGATGGTTTTGCTGTGGTTATCTGGTGGCTCCTGTTGGATTGCAACAGGAACTTGTTTGTTCATAGAAATACGTGCCTTGGCCTCGCCTTGTTTCAGGGGCAAGGAGAAGTCTCTGTCTGCACAGTGTTTCTCGTGGCCAGGTGTTGTCAGGCAGTACTTTGAAGAACACAGGCTGGTTGGTGCCAGTGCAACTTGTCATGGAAGCAGTTGAGTTGAAATTCACTCTTTGTTAGAGTTCTGTGCCAAGCAGTTTTCCAAATGGTTGAAGAGGTGGTCTTTAGGGAGGGGTTTGTTGTCTCTAATGAAGTTGGCATGTGGAGAGCAGTTGTTAGCCTGTTGTGGACTTGCAACAACAGCCTTTTGGGTTTCCTGTGTCTTGTTTTTTCTGGTTTATTCTTGGTGGGGAGAGGTGTAAGATTTTCTGTGCCTGACCAGTCTTGTCATGCTGGAAGTTGAAGGATAATGAGAGAATGAGTGGAGGAAGGAGCAGAGCCAGGATTCTGCTTTTCTTCCATGGAAACTTTCCCTTTGTGTTTTTGAACCAGTCTGCCTTTCTCAGTGAAACAGTGTCTACAGAGCAGAGGTTTAGGGTTAGGACAGCGTTTTTACTTCCATTTTAAATACTTGTAACTTGCTTTGGCTACTTCCAGGCTACACCTGGAAGTGTCCAAGGCCAGGTTGGATGGGGCCTGGAGCAACCTGGGATAGTGGAAGGTGTCCCTGCCCATGGCAGAAGGGTGGAGCTGGATGGTGTTTAAGTCCCTTCCCACACAAAGCAGCCTGTGATTCTATGTGCAAGTGGCTGTAGTGGGCCTCTGTTGTGACCCTGAAATGCCAGAATTTACTCTGGTTACTGTGCCTCAGAAGAAGGTTTCTTTCTGTAGGTGTGGCAGAAACGTGGGCTTGAGGTTGGGCAGGAGGGTGACTAACCTTAGGAGAGGCTGGGGAGGGAAGGTGTGAGTGGGCTGCTGTTTATGCAAACACCCCGATAGCTCGAGCACTTGAGAAATGACTGTAGAAACGGAGAAAATAGCACCAGGAACGATCAGCCGGGCAGGGCACACAGCTGCGGGGTTACCAGCGAGGAGGCGGGACCGTGGTGGCTCGGGGGCTGACAGAGGTGTGACTGGGTGTGCACCCTCACCTGGATTGCCCTGCTCCGAGGGAGGGAGGGAGGTGGGCAGGGCTGAGAGGACGCGTCTGCAGGAGCCTGGCACGGAGGTGCCGGTGCGGGGCCAGTGATGGGCAGGTGATCTGCGGGGACTGTGACCTCCGGCACGTCTTCACGTGTCTGGTGGCATCAGGGCAGGACGCAGCAGCCTTGCTCCCCCTGCCTGCAGCGGTGCAGGCACAGTCCTGGGGCGGATACAGCTGGAGTAGCAAAAATATCTCGGTGGCATTTAGCACCGTGACCTTTGAACAGTTCCACAGGCTGAGCCGAGAGCAGAGACAACGCTTTGGGTGAGGCAGGGCTCGATGGAAATGGGCTGTGAATCACACTCTTGTGTTGCTGTTGGTCTCTCACTCCCAGGCATGTGGATTTGGGACAGATAAACATCATTTCCTTTAGCATGACGAATTCAGCTGGGAAAGGCCCATTGCTGTTGCCTCCAAAGGCTGGATGAGTGCTGAAGCAGTGGAGTAGACTTAAAGCAGTGGTTTACATTGGCTGTAGTTTCCCAAATATTAAAATTCCCAGCTTTTGAAGATGTTTGGCTTGGAAATGCATTTTATCCACGCTCCCTGCAAAGCTCTGCGCTCCCTGGGGAGCAGCTGAATGCCCTCCAGTCCCGTGGGGTGGCTCTCCCAGTATCACTCCCCTCCAGCTGGAATGATAACCAGTCGTACCAGACAGGAAAAACCAGGCTCAGGGTGGCTGGGACATAACTGTCAGACAGGCTGGTTATATCTGCCACTCTGCAGGGAGGCAGCTTGCATGAACCCTGGGGGGAATGCTATCCCTTGGCACAGGCTCTCCATCCTTCATCTTTCCTCTCTGGAGCTCTGACACTGCAGGCTGGAACCCGTGTTAGCTGAGCTCTGTGTGTGTCTGTGGGGTACAAAACCCCAGGAGAAATTAGCAAAGGTGCTTGCCATGCGCTCCCCAAAACTTGGATCCCACCTCTTGCTCCTCTTTGGGATTCAGTGCAGAGATCCCATCTGTGAGCTCTGCCAGGATTTAACCACAAACAGGGTGGGATCACACCCTCAAGAGAGAGAAGCAGGCAGCCTGTGCTCTTCTTGTCCAGCTGCTCCCAGTGGGAAGCCCCAGCCCTTGTGTTTCTGGACTTGTGTGGCACTTAAGAGCTGCCAGCTGTTCCCAGGTGTGCAGCTGAACAGTCTCAGGCTGCTGTCTCAGCTTAGCATTGCTTAACCTCCAGCTTTCCAGCTGGGAATAGGGCCAGGGCACATCAGCCTGCATCCTCATGCCTCTGGCAAAACTCTAGGTATGCTAACAACTTGTCCCTGGTGCTGGGAAAGTGGGAGTGATGTGGGTTTCATCCAGTGCCCCGGCCATGCAGGAGGAGCCAGGCAGCTCTCTGTGCTCCTCAGCTCTCAGGGTGATCCGTGCAGCAACCTTCCTCGAGGTCCCTTCACATTGCTGCAGGGGCTGCGGGGTCTAACCTGCATTTCTGGATTTCCAGCATGCCTCCGTGGCTCTCCCCACCCAAAAACCTCCCCTAAAGTCTGCTTTGCTGCAGAACATCAAGACAAGCCAGTTCTGCTACTGCTCTTGCCTGGGAATTGAGCGAAGAGCACCAACCTGTGTGTTTTGGGACAGGAGGAAGCCCTTCTTTGATTTCAGCTCTTGCCTCGTCTGTCCTTGCCCTGGTCTGAGTTCTGGTGGTTGAGAAATGCTTCTGAAAGCTGCCTTTCAGGGAAACAAAAGCCCCTCTGGGATGAGAGCAGGCACGTGTAGCATCTACAAAGATAGCTCCTTTTTTTTCTGTACAGTCAATTAGCCTGGACTGTGATCCTCTGCCGGGATCTGGGTGCTTGGGCCGATCCAATTTTTCCTTGCCCGTCTGCTCTCCGTGACAGTGGTGTCTGCTGCTCTCTAGTGGTCCCAGCTCTGAGCCTGCATGCACTGCAAAATGAGAACCTAGGTGGTGCTTTTATATATATATATGAAAACATTTATTATTATATATAATAATAATTATATAACATATATATAATATATATGTTATATATATATATACACATCATTAGTTTTTACACAGCGTCCTCCTGCCAGGGCAAGTCTAAACCTTGTACCTCCACAATGCCAGCATTTAAGCTGCCCACGTTCCCCCAGCCCTAACCTGGAGGCAAGAGGAAAATCCCTCATTTTGTTGTGCTTAGGTTGTGTTGGAAAACGTCTTTCCGAGTGCCTTCCTTGTACTCTACACGGCCAGAATGGGGCGGGGTGAAATGCTCACTCCTGGCTGCCCCAAACACCACGGGAGTGTGGGGTATGGAAGGGAGGGGAGACACCCAAACAGCTTCAGGAATGTTCTGTTTCTAACCCGAGGCTGTGCCCTGTGACAGAGCTGAGTCTTTAGGCCTTACTGGTTTTCAGGGTGTGTGTGGTAAGTGACAGGCGAGATAAAAGCTGAGCAAAGATCAAAGCGGGTTTCGTGGGGTTTATGGCTTTGTGCTTCTTGGTTTCACTTTCATGTGTCTCCCGGAGCCTTTCTTCTCTCCCTTTCATCTCCCTCCTCGTTTCCACCTGGCAGGGCGGAGCTTGGTGACCTCCCAGCCTGGGACAGGACGTGTGTGCTCGAGCCACCTTTCTTTCAGCCCCCAAATCTGGGCAATGCTGGATTATTTTAGCCCAACTCCTTTCAGTATCGATTCTTTCAGCTGCTGAGATTTGCATCCTTTGCAGAAGTTGGGCTGGAGTTTCTCTGTCCCTTCTGGCAGCATCTCTGGGTGTGAGTGCTGATTCAGGGGTGATGGTTCCAAGAGAAAAGTTGACAAGGGGCTTTCCAAAGGGAGGGCTGCTCATTTCATTGGTATTGCAGCTTCCTTCTCAGTGAAGACCTGGATTTCCCCTCCTTGCTGTGTGCACTTCTACTTGCTGCTGGAGAACAGCAGCCCTTGGCTTGTTTGGGTTTTTTTCTAATAGAAAAATCTCTACTCCTATGGTGGCTTGTGGGTGAAACGTGGGGAAAGCATCTTCCCCAAGGGAAAACAGTGGGGAGGCACTTGGCAAGAAGAGGAGGGGCCTCAAAATGTTAAGTGGACATTAATGAAAATAACAACCCTGAGTGTAAGCCCAGGATGCATGGTCGAGTTTGGGTCCATTCCTGGTGTTTTTAGCCTTGTGTGTGGTCGAGGAGAAGCACTGTTTCCTGTGGATCTTCTGCTGTCTTCTGATTTAACCAGTAGAAAGTGGGTCAAGGCCACGTTAAGCTCTACCAGAAATAATGGTTATGGGTTATACTGCAAGTGATGTGGAGGCAACTAAATTATGGGCTCCACTAAAATGGAAACCACGAGTAACTGGAACAATATAAAACGCTTAACTAGCCTCTAGCCAAACTTGTAGCTGCATTTATCAAGATGTCAGACTTCAGGGGGAAGGGGACTTTGCCATAACATTCCTGGAGACCTTGGTGCCGGGGCTGTTGCCAAGCGTTTGCCTGAATGTGCTGCCCACATAGGAACAACTCAGCTGCAGCAATGGCAGCCTTTGAGTTCAGCAGAGCTTTCCCAGCTCATGAAGCACGGGCTGGATGTAGCTGGAGGAGTTTTGGTGTTGTGAGTAGAACCTGGAGTGCTTCTTCACTAACCCAGAAGGAAGTGCTCCAAGCCAGAGACCTTCCTCCCGCCGGGAGAACTCCAGGCTGACATGAGGGCAGCAGGGCTGAGTTGCCAAGCACAGCTCACTAGGAACACCCCCAGCTGCTGTTCCTTGGCTCCCTCCTGCTGCAGGATGAAGGTTTCCCTCCTCATCCCCTTGCTCCATGGCCGGGGTTGAGCCCTCACCGTCCCACGACGCCCCGATGCAAATGGCCAACGGCGCCCGCGGGCTCGGCGGCACCTGCGGCGTCTAGACCGGTTCCTGTGCCCACATGCAAATGTGTGGGGAGGGTGACACGGCCCTGGTGACACTTTCTGGGGAAGTCCTTGGCTCCCCTTCCTGCCCCAGGTCCTCCGTGCCAGGCAGAAGAGCTGCTGAGGAGTAGCGGCGCGGCTCTGCTCGGCGGTGGGTTCCTTCTGGAGTGACTCGGGCTGGAAGCGAGTGGAGAGCTCTGGAGCAGCACAGGGTGCCGGGCTGTTCCCCACAGTGCTTTTCTAGCAGCAGGGACAAGCTGGCACAGTGGTCTGGGGGTTTTCTTCTGCGCTTGCTCGGTGCCATTTGCATCTCCGGGGTGGCTGGGACTCCCCAGAAACTCTCCCCACCGCGGGGCCGTGCGTCTCTATCTTTGTATGGCTGTCCCTTCAGCAGAAAGCTGCTCCCCAGAGGTCCACAAGATGGGCTGGGGAGGCAGGAATGTTGGATTTACATTTCTTAAAAGTCTTCTGTAATTTCTCTTGTTCTTGCTCCCAGCCTTTCTGCATCTTCCTTATCCAGTCCCTTTTGAAGCTCCCTCTTACCGTAGTCCCTTCTTTAGCCCTCAGTACACCAAATACTTTTCAAGATGCCAGAGAAGGTTTCTCACCTGCTTGCAGAGGTGTCGTGACACGACTCTGTTGCCTCCAAAAATGGGCCAAACCCACAATTTTGTCCCCTTGCATCAGCAGCAAGTCGTGCATCTTCACTTGAAGACGGCAAGTAAGAGTGAGCTCGATGTGTTGCTCACCCAGCCTAATTTTGGACTGATTTCGTTAGGTTTTGGCCAATTCTGGTGCTCTCACGTTGACACTGAAATATGTGTGGGTTTCAGGTTTCTTGGGTTTTGGCAGGAAGCATCTTTATCTTTGAAGCAGGTGATGGACCACAAACCACAGCGGTGAAGATTCACTGCAGTTGGGGTTTTTGGGGGATAATTAAAAAAAAAAAAAAAACCCACAGGTTTTTTCTTTTTTTCTCCTGCAAGGAGGTCTGAGTGCGTTGTGGGCAAAGGAGGGGTAAACTGAAAAATCACTTTCTCTCAAGTGATTCTCTTTGAGAGGTTTGTTTGCTGCAGATGTTTGTGATGCAGCCTCTTGTGAATCCTCCCTGAAGGGCTGGAGAGCTGAATCTCCTCGGCACTGACGTCAGGGTTGGGTTTCTGCCCATTCTGGTAAACATGGAAAAGGTTTTCCACGTGGCCTTTAGGTGCTGCTTGCACCACTGCTTTTTGGAGGTCTCTCATTTAGTACCACGGGAAGGATTAAAAAGTATTCCAGGTGTAAAAAATATGACAGAAATCCAATAAGAATTAGATAAAAAGTTACTAAAATCAAAGTCTTGCCTGCACAGGAGCAGCTGCTGCAGAAAACAGAGAAGCTGTGAGGGTGCTTTGGATGTGTTTCAGTTGATGCTGGCCTGGGTGACGCCACACATGCCTACTTGAGAGCCACTCTTCTGAATTCCTGGCATCCAGGAAGCAGTCAGCTTAAATGCAGACACGGGTCACATCCTCACCCTGCTTCTCCCTTTGCAAAATTACCCCTGCTTGTGCAGAAATATCGGCCACCGCCACGACTGCGGCTTTTCCTTCAGAGCAACCAGCCCAGTGTTCATCCATTGCACCTTTCCATCCATCACAGCACCGTGGCTGCTGCCCAGCCCGTTCACAGACCCTCTCAAAATCCATCCAGCTGATGCTTCTGTAGCTCCTGCTTCTTTCCAGGGCAGGCAGCAGGTGGACACCTGCCCTGTGGCCACAAATCAGGGGCATGATCTGGCTCATTCTTGGGCTGTCCATTGCATGTGTCCAGGGATAATTATTTTCTTGTACCAACTTCATTAAGGACTGCCAGGAATGCTGTTGGCTTCCTCTAGTCCTGGAAGAGCAGCAGCTGAATGCTCCAGCTCCATCTTTTCTGGGGAAAGTTGCTTTCGCTTCTCTTGTTTTTTTCCCAATTCTAAAAAGCAGGATCATTTTGTAGTCAGGAACTTTAGAAAAGTTTTCAGATGTCTGTTATGCCTCTATTGCAATTTGCATAGATGAGCAGTCATTTCTCTGATAAATTGCTACCTTTCCCACCATTTTTTTCCAAGACACTCCTGCCACTACCCAGCAAAACTTGGTTGTGTTCCTTCTAATAAGTCTCTGCAAGAAAATTGAGAACTCTGGAAGGGTTAACAAAACCCAGTTTTAAGGCCATATCCTCTTCCATGCTGTGACAGCAAGGCACCCATTCTTTCTGTAGGACTTTGGGAATAGCTCCTGGAAACTGTCCCTGGCCTCTCTGTGACCCTGGTGTACAGGGAGCTAAGCTCCCCAGTCATCTCTTGGACAAGCACTTCACAAGACTTTTGGACCTATCTCAGAGGAAAAAAACCAAGATTTTCAAAGAGACATGCATAGCTTGAGTGGAAGCCTTTTTTTTTTATATATATATTTACTATTTTGGTAACAGCTATATAAAATGCTGATGTGATTTGAAAGCTCCAAATTACAACATTACCACACAACCACATCTCTTTTCTTCTGCCCTCTTCCTTCCTCCTTGCCTCGCCACATATCCCCTTCGCCTTTTGCTTCCCGACTGGTGACTTCACTGAGTTTCTTTAGGGCAAAGCCCCCATCCCACCAACACCTGACGGCACAGGGTGCTCCTGTGGCCATCCTGGGTGAGTTGCTTGCCCAGCCAAGCGTGAAATTTGAAAGATTTGAGTGCAAACATGAAGCAGGGAGATCACGATTGTTTTTCCGTGGCACGGCGTGAGGCGTTTTTGCTGATGAGAGAGGCAGCAAAAATAGTGTGGGGAAAGTATAGCCCCAAGAAAGAAATATGTAAATGTCTAAGCATGCTAAAAATCCCCCTGCTTAGTCAGGGGCTTGGGCTCTGCTTTCATTCTGGGCTTTTTTTCTGTGGCTGAGGGGTAAATGCTCAAGGGACTGAAGGGTGATGTGGGTGACAAGGCGTGGGGGACATGTGTGGGGAATCCAAACGTTGCACTGCGTCCCAGTGGCTGGTTTTAGTTAAAAATATTGACCATTGAGCTTCTGGGCTGTCTGTGGGGAGCATCTGAGAAATGACATCACCTCTGTGTGTGCTCTGCTGGCCGGGTGTGCCTGCTGAGGTGTGAATTGTGTGCCTGTGTGGGAGCGTGACCCTCCCCGATAAATAGGGCTGTTAGCGCGCCCGCTCCCGCAGAGAATCCGCGGGGCTGAGCCTTCCCTGAGGATGGGAGTCCCCCTGCTCCCGTGGCTGCTGCTGCTGCTGCTGTCCCACTCTGCCCACACAGGTGAGCTCCGGGGCCTTTGCTGGCATCATCCCACCTCCAGAGCGACTGGGGAGCTTGGGATCCTCCTGCCTGTTTAGTGAGGGCTTGCCTTGTTGTTTGCCGGGGAAAAAGCACAACCATCCTTGGCAGGGCTGGGGTTCAGCTTTTGGGAGCAGTGTGGGAGCAGGGAACCAAGGCAGAGGCGCAGGTGGCAGCCTCTCACCGTGGTCCCTGCAGTGAAAACGTGGGAAGGGGAGCTCCCTTTGGCTCCTGCAGCTGCTGCATCACTGTCTGTTCCTGTAAGCTGCCACCTTCTCTCTCTCTCTCTCTCTCAGCCATCCTGGAGGTGAACGGGAACCTGAGCTGCAGGTGTGCCAAGACAACCTCGGAATACATCAGTCCCAAGAAATACGAGAGCATTGAGCTAAGGCCCGTGGGCAGCAGCTGCAGGCGCACGGAGATCATGTGAGTGCCCGGGGCTCGGCTGCTGCTCCGCCCTCCTCTGCTGTCCCCCTCCTCCGCCGCCTCGCTGGAAACCCAGCCTTTCCAAAAATGCCACCTGCTTGCTTGCTGGAAAACGTGGGGTGCAGAAATGCAGGTCCCCAGGGCCCAGAGGAATCTCTCCAGCAGGGGAAAGCGTGGTTTCCTCGAGCTGGAGCAGGGGGTGTTTGCAGCCTGGAGGAAGCACTTCCTCAGACACCGAGGCAGCATGAGCCATAACAAATTTTCCCAGATTTTTCTAGCTGCTGGGTGTTGATACATTTGTAAATCTCCACATAAAGTCATCTTAGAGCAATGTTCTGGGCTGCAAGTCTCTGCTCCACCTAGGGATGTGCTGCGTCTTGCTTGTTCCCTGTCTCTGGCTTCCTCTGTCTCTGGCAGCTTTCTACAATCGTTGGTGCTGTGAGCAAAATCTGACTCTTCCCCATCAGTTTTGGCCGCTTGAATCCCTGCCTTTGGAGGGGACAGGAATGCTGAGGAACTCTCCCTGTGTTTCAGCATTAAATTAAGAACCTCAGGGAAGGTGTGTGTGAATCCTGAAGCCCCCTGGGTGAAGAAGCTGCTGAAGCGCATTGCCAGCACGTAAGTTGTTGGGTGGAAACTCGTTTGGCTCAGGTGTCCCTGGGCAGCATCCCAGCACATCCATGGTTCTGGGAAGCTCTCACGGGCCCAGGAGCTCTCAGAGGGCTGCTGCTGTGTGAAGGACCCTCTTCCAAAGCAACGAGGGGCAACACTTTGCTCTGCAAAGCAGTGTTCAGCCCAACCCCACCCATCTGTGGGTAACGCTCCTGCTGGCTTATGCACGGTGCTGCACGTACAGTTTGGGGGAAAAAACACGAGGGGGGCAGTGGCAGGAGCAGGGCTTGCTCGTGGCAGGTGCAGTAGGGTGTTGATGCTGGGAAAGCTGCCCTTCTTGGTCGTGCCTGTGCTGGGTTTGTGGCCATCCTGGCGAGCGATGCCCGCCCCGGGGACATGGCAGTGACTTCCCTTGGCTGGGGCAGGAGCTTCCTCTCCCAGAGCTGCTTTTCTCTGTGTTCACATGTTTCTCCTCCTTCTGCTTTTCACAGGAAGAAAAAATAGGTTTCCTGCTAAGGAAGTTGGTGCCCAGAGCCCCGAGGCGGGCTGGCGGATGATGCCCAGGTGTGCAGAGCTGGCTGCTCCTCATTTGGCCCTCTCTTCCTCCCCTTCCCAAAAGCCCCACGTCTGGCTCTGGTGGCAGTGGCTGTGGGGAGGGTGGCTCACTGCTGGCCCCAGCCCCGTGGCAGGTTCTTGTGGGGATTCTGCCTTGCTCTTGGTTCCTGGATCACCATGAATATGAACCCTTCATTTATTTAGCTGCCTGTGGACTGCGAAACTGCTCCCTGTCAGGGGCTGCTCCTGCTTCTTTAGGAGTGACTTTGTGACTTTTTCCATGTGGAGTGCTTGGCAGCAGAGTGTGTGTCTGGGGGTTGTGTGGCACAGTGTGGCATGTCCTGTTCTGGAAGCTCAAGTCCAATAAAATTCAGGGTTTTTCTTTCTGTTGTATTTTCCCTGGATCTCCTGGCTTTGAAGCCAGGTATGACATAGAATCATAAGACAGCTTAGATTAGAGGTGGCCTCAAAGCCCATCCAGTTCCACCCCCTGCCATGGGCAGGGACACCTTCCACTATCCCAGGTTGTTTCAGGCTCTGTCCAACCTGGTGTTGGACACCTCCAGGGATCCAGGGGCAGCCACAGCTTCTTTGTGCCAGGGCCTCCCCACCCTCACAGGGAAGAATTTCCCCCCACTATCCTATCTAACCCTGCCCTCTGGCATTATTCCCTCTTGCTAGGGGTCCTTCCCATCGTAACCTGTTGTCTCCCCTGGTGGTGATTTGAGGGCACGATGTATTGGTGGTAGGGAGATGGGACAATCCAGCCCAAGTGCCCCACATCCAAGTGATGGAGCTGGGATTTACAGGTGGCTGTGAGGCTTTAAAAACCAGTCCAGGCCAACAAGGAAATATGCCGGGAACGGGTGTGAGGCCACTTGGCTGAGTTTGGGGGTAAAAAAAATCAAAAGCACATGTCAGCAGGGCGCTGCTGGGCTGTGCCTCGCAGGGGGACAAGGTGGTTGTAGGAGAAATGAGTAATACCTGGTCGACAGGACAGAAAAGCACCCCAGACAACCTCCGGGCTCGCGGGGCTGTGTGCGCTGAGAACGAAGTTGGAGGAAACGAGCAAGAAAGGAAGGGGAAAGCAGAGGAGGTTTCGGGAAGCCGGGCCCCCTGCCAAGCCCCAAGCCACGCTTTATCGGCAGCGCTGCCAGCTCAGCGAGCGCCGTCAGCAGCGACAGGGGTCGGGCAAAACCGCCGCGACCCCGGGGCCTCCCGTGCCGCCTCACTTCTCCTATTTCCCGCCTCAAATAGAGGGATGCTGCGGGGCCCGGGGCTGGGGCCGGCATGGCTGTGCGGGCAGCCCTGCTGCTGGGGCTGCTGCTGCTGTCCCACCGCCCTGGGGACTCAGGTGAGCCTCGGGGGTCGTGGGGGCTGCGAGGCTTTCCGGCTTTGGGGTGGGAGATGCATTGCGCAGGGAGGGTTTTGGGGTGAGGCATGAGCCGCGGCCGTGTGCCCCTCCAGCAATCCTGGAAGCCAACGGCAACCTGAGCTGCCGCTGCCGCAAGAGCACCCGAGCCTTCATCCCGCCGGAGAGGTACAGCAGCATCGAGGTGTGGCCCGCGGGGAGCAGCTGCCGGCGCCCCGAGGTGGTGTAAGTGGCTCCCGGGGCTGTGCAAGCTCTGCTCCGCCCGTCCTCCCTGACCTGCTGCGGCTCCGGGCTCGGCTGCCTGCAGGAGGGGAAGAGCGACCTGTCTGAAAGGCCGTGTGTTTTCTAGGATTAAGCTCAAGAGCCTGAAGAGGGTCTGCGTGGATCCTGACGCCCCGTGGATGAAGAAACTCTTGCAGGATCTCCCTCACCTGTAAGCTCCCTTTTCCCCCTGAGCACCAGGGGCGTCCCGTGGGAACCTGTCTTGACACACTCCTCCCCCTTCTGCTTTTGGCAGGAGGAAGAAAAAGGCTCCCGGCTGAGGAAGCTGCCACCAGAGGCCCGGCCAGATGTGCTGGGCCCAAAACTGCCTCCCTTCCCCTTCCTGCTGTTGCCTTACCCCAGTCCAGAGGGGAGCATGCTGCTGCCTGAGCCCCTTCTAATGCGTTTAAACCCTTAAAAATGCCCATCCCTGCTTCCAGCCTCTCCCATCCCGTAGCCATGCACTGGGCGTCCCTTTTGGGCACGACCCAGCAGGCCCAATAAAGGTGGCAGCCCTCTGTCACTTTGCCTCCCTTCATATGGCATGCCAGGGACTTGGGGTGCTTGGGGTGGGGGGCATGGGGTGCACCAAGCAGCCTTTGGCCAAAGTGACTGCAGGTTTGAGGAGGTGGCCACGGCATTTTCCGCTTTTTGAGGCGGGGAGGCGGCACCGGCCACGTGCAGCGGGGGGAAGCGAGGGCAGGGAAGTGAGGACAAAGGGCTGCCCCTTCGTCCTCCCCCTGCGGCGCTTCCCAGCCCCAGAGGGGGTTGTGAAATCCCCCCTGGGGCGAGGGGCTGGCTATAAAGCAGCCCTGGCACAGCCCGGGGTGGGCGGCCAGGATGCGGCTGCTGCTGCCGGCCCTGCTGCTGCTGCTGCTGCTGCTGAGCAGCTCGGTGCCGGCGGGCGGTGAGTGCCTTTGGGTGTCTGTCCATCCACAGCCCCCTCCAGACGCCTGGGCAGTGGTGCTGGGTGTCCCACACGGGGCTGAGCGTGGGGGTTTTATCTGCTAAGCTTTCAGCTTTGGTTCTTGCCTATCTTTGAGCTTGTCTTTTAAACCCTGTGGCTAAGCTGGAGGGGGGTACTGGGGGTGGAGAGAGGGGTTTGCCTCGTGGGTTTAAGCTGCTTCTCTTTCAGACCCCCACAAAATTCGAGTGCTTGGTGGGTGGGCAGTGGGTTTATTTCATAAAATGCTGGCTAAGTTTTCCAACCCTGCAGCTATAACCCCCTTCCATATCCAGGGAAAGGGAGGGATGGGAGGGATTGGCCCTGCTGCAAACCCCATGAACAGCAGCCCGTGGGTGTCAGGGATGGGATAGTGGGATAGTGGGAGGGGGATAGTGTCCCCACGTGCCTCCCCCACGGGGGGCCGAGAGCTGGTGTGGGCTGCCCTGGGGCACAGGTCTGTCTCTGGAGAGCCTGCTGACCAACATGAGGTGCAAGTGCATCAAATCCACCGCCCACGTCGTCAGCCTGGGGCTGATCCTCACCATCGACGTTACCCCGCCGGGCATCCACTGCAGGAGGAAGGAGGTCATGTAAGTGCAAAGCCTGGAAGCCAATCCCTGCACGTTGCTCCTTTGGGGGCTGGTGTAGAAGTATGTGGAGGGGGGCAGCCCACAAATGTTGGGGTGACTCTTGGTCCCAATTTCAAGGGGGTTCCTCCCTGCGTGGCTCAGGGTGATCAGGCCGAGGCCCCAAAATGGCACGTCGGTGTTGCCCAGGGTTCGTATCCGTGCCGAGGGAGCAGAGGGGTTTGGTTTTCTCTGTGGGTCAGAAAAGCTTTGGGGAAGGGACGTGCATGGGGCTGAGGGGCCTCATGGCCTTGCAGCCTCACCCTGAAGAAGAACAGGCGTGTGTGTGTGAGCCCCGAGGCGCCCTGGATCCAGCTGCTCATCCACAAGCTGATGCACAGGTACGTGATGCCCAGAGGCTGGAAAACACCCGGCATCCCCGACTCCTGGCAGGACCATCCCTTTCCCCGTGACCCGCCCACTTTCTTTCCTCCCACAAAATCTGCAGGAACGGCCCCAAAAAAGCGTTGCCGCGGCCGCGGCGGGAAGCACCGTGCTGCCAGACCCCTTGGAGACCCCTCACCCTGTCCCTCCCACTGGGCAGATCCCAGGAATCCACGGTTATGAATTCCTCGTGGGACAGCAATGACACCACCCCCCTGCCCTGAGACACGCTGGGTCGAGTGGCCCAGCGCTGGTGTGCCACTGCTCCCGGGGTTTGGGCGGGGCAGGAGCCTTTCCCTGCTTTCCCCTCAGGCACCCGCTGCTTCCTTGCCTTTCTGTTCCCGCACACAGCCAGAGCCCATCCCGGTGTCGCCAATAAAAGGATGAATGTGCTCCCCCCCTTGGCTGTGGCAGCTCTTTCTGCTTGGATTTGTGTAAAAATTGGGGTTTTTTGGGTGGGAAGTTAGGCTGGGCACCGTGAAGCCTTTGGCTGCTTTGCCAAGGACGCTTCCGAACACTCCGCCTTTCCTCTGCTCCAGGATTTGGTGCCTTTTCCTTTTCCTGACAGCTCCTGGTGGGAGCAGGTAATTGCAGGAGTTGGATAGGGTCTGCTGCTGGCTCCTGGCTCTGGAAACAGAAGTGGGAAGTTTCCCAGTGACTGGCTGAGGCTTTCTGTGGAGTGCCATTTCCCAGCCTGGCAGAGCAATCAGGGTGCCTTGGTGACACAGGTGTGACTTGTGACCCTGTGCAGGATTATCCCTGGTTACAATCTGGCCATTCTGGGAGGAGGTGTTTAAGGTCTGCAGGAATCAAATTTGTGTTA
>VZRH01001403.1:116871-138352 GCA_013397555.1 Urocynchramus pylzowi | reverse complement strand
AAAAATGTGGCCCTGGGCAGTGGCATGCTGGGAAACACCCACCCCATCTCTGTATCCCCCTCCTTCCTGCTCTGTGCTCCTCAGGAACCTCAGGAAAGATAAGAATGGTTGCAAAAGGGCTGTTTGTTGACTCCAGAAGGATGTGGAAGTACACAGGTGGCAAGAAACTGGTGGGTGTTTAGCCCTGTCCATCGTGGGTGAGCAATATCCCATCTCCACAGTGAGCAAATTAAAAACAAAAAGTAATTTTTAAAGGGAAGAAAAACGTAGCAGTTCAGGGGTTTGATGACCTCTCTTCCCCCAGCTGCCCCAAAGGTCCAGGGCGAGCAGTGTTTCCTCATGCCAGAGCCCCACATGCTCCAAATGTAAAGCAAAGCTGCTATTCCCATGAAGCAGGGCGTGAATCCCCCTGAAAGTGTCGTGTAAGCACGCCCGGGAGTGACACCGCAGCTGCCCCTGCTCCACGTGCACTTCCATCTCTTCAGGGACGGGACCTCCCGGCTGCCAAGGCAACGCACAAGAAAAAAATCTGACTTAAAAAGCCCCTGAGCTCTCCAAGTAACCACTTCAAGGTGGTGTGGAGCCTCCAAAGAGGATGGATGAACCCCAAGCACCGGGATCACTCTCACCTTCACCATTCCCACAGGGAGGGGTTGTGCCATACCTGGATCTAGAGGTTTATAATCTCCTCCTAAAATTATTTCTAATTCAAGTGAGTTCTTGGCTGATGCTTGGCAGAGAGAATTGAGATGTGAGTGGCTCCCACCAGGCTCTCTTGGGATCCGTGTCACCTTGGAACTCCAAAGGGTGAGGGGGAGGGAGTGTGCGTGACCAAACTTGTGTGAGGTTCGGTCTCCTTACAGTGAAAGAAGGAAGCAGAAATATTCAGCTGCATGGTACAAAATTCTCTTTTTTTATATATGTATATATGTATATATATATATACACACACAAAACCCCGTATCGGACAGATTCACCAGATTGAGTTTTTTTTAAAAAGTTGCTTGTAGAAGGGCGTTGGATTTTGTTTTCTCTGCTGGCTTTAGGCAGTGCTGTCGCTGGGGAGTGGACACCAGGCACCGTGTTTTGGGAAGTGAGCAGCAGGGAAGGGCTTGGAGCCTTTTTTCCAGGTATTGCCTGCAACATGCTGGGAACCGAGGCTGGGAAAAAAAGCACCATCCCTTCACTGCTCCTGCTGGGAAGGGAAAACCAGGAGGAAAACGGGAGGGAGCCGCACAGGAGAGGCAGGTAAACATGTGCATTGACTGAAACATAAACAAAACTGGTTTTTCTTTGTGCAACGTCTGTTAAAACAACATTTTTGTGTTAAAAAACCACGCGGCGTGCCGAGCGTTGGGAAGTGCAGCAGAGAAAATCCAGTGGAACGCCTTCGTGCAACGGAGCGCTTCCGTCGCTAGAAACGCCAGGAAAACCCGGCTGGAGCAGCTTACAACGTTTGCCAAGGCTTGGGTTTTCCCCTGCCCGTCCTCTCCCACCCCCACATTACAAAACATTGCTGCTGGGTTTTGGTTTTTATTACTAAATGGGCTCCTCTGCAGTCCATAGGCAATCACGGGCGAATCGGAAATTCCATTTTATACAAACAGCTCAAAAAAATAGTTGGGAGTGAAGTATGGTTAGGAAGCGCTGCTGACGCTGGGAACGCCGTGCCGGGAGGAACAGGGGGAGCAGGTCAGAGCCGCCTCCGGAGCGGAGCCTCCCCCCCTCCCCAGAAACATACAGCAGCCAAATACAGAAAGGTAATGTCCACAAAATTAAGTTTTTCATGCTATTCTACTTTCCAGTGCTCTCCAATCCATGTGCCATGGCCAGGTAGGGAACGCTGAGGTATATTCCAGCAGAGATACCTGCACCCAGAGGAAAATCCATCTCTGGAAAGGGCTTTTGTTTTTATTTTCCCCCTTTTTTGTTCGCTTGTTTTTTGTTCAGTTTTGTTTTTGCACAAAGCAAGTGCTGTGCGGGACTTTCCCCCAGCTCCCATTGCTTCCAATTGACCCCAGACCATAGGTGACACCCCCATTTTTTAGGCACTTTTCCAAGGGAGTTGTCACTTTGCTGAACCCATTTTTTGCGTTCTGGCCCACTCCACCCCCTCCCTGGCCCCCAATCAGAGTAGGGAATAGTTTCTCCTCTAAGTCCAATTGATTTTTTTTTTTCCTCCCCCTATGGAAAATTTCCTGTGTATAAAATGACAAAGGAAATGTTTAATTAAAGAGGAACAGCCTGACTTGGCAGTTTTGCAAGACAGAAGATGGCTCTTTTGTATTTAAAACTAATTTCACAATTCAAATTGGACTTTTTTTAAAGTATATGAATGAGACATAAATATAGGCTTATCAATCTCCTTAAAAATTTCATTCACATCATGGAAAATGTTTTTCATTTATTAAAAATATCACATTTGGAGACTAGAAACAGTAAAGTGCATGAAAAGTTTCAAATAGAAATTCAAGAAAATCTTATAGCAGCAAAAAAGCAGAATAAAGAAAAACTTAAAAACACAGACACGACCTTTTCCTATCACTGTGCCTTTTTTTTTTAAACATTAAGCAGCCAAACAACTTGTTTTTTTTTTTTTTGGTTTTTTTTTGGTTATTTTTTTTCCAGAAAATTGCATCATGTTTAATGCCTCTTGAGGCACAAGGTTTTGAACTGGCCACCGAGAGCATTAAAAGGAAAGAAAACAAGGATTTCCAACACATCCAAAGAGCATTAACATTTGGGAAGGAACCAGCAGCTTTTTACTTCAGCCCTGACTGACAACAGCTCCCAAACAAATTGGAATTGGGGGGATTTAGAGCACGAATTTGATCACAGATACTTGGCTGTCTTTGGTTTTCTGATAGTATTGAGATGAGGGGCAGGGCCATGCTGCCAATCGTTTACAGTCAGGTGTTAAGTGCTTTGCTAATGTGCAAAATTTACATCGGATGCAGAGTTGAGTCTCCATTTTGGATTCAAACAAACAGTATTTCTAACATTCTTCCTACAAAACAAGCATCTCTAGGTTTGTTTTTCTTTCTCCTAAAAGGTTGGCTCAATTTGCCACGTTCTGGGAAAAAGCATTACCTTGAAATATGTTAAATGCAAGTTTTTAAATCTCTTTTGTCCATTTAGAAGTGCAGCTTCCTACTGAAAAGAAAAAGCCAGTTTAAAGTAAAATTAAAAAAAAAAAAACCAAACAAAAACAACAAAACACAAACGAAAATTAAATTAAAAACCTGGAAAGGGGAATAATACTTTGGTTCCAGCCCTAGTGCCAAATGATACCGATATGCACCAAAATGTGCAAAATCTCTTCTCAAACACACAAGGAAAGGAGCTCGAAGAAGCAGCTGAAGGTTGGCCATACTTCACTCCTATCTAGTGGGATTTACAAGTGTACAGGTCCGTGGGGCAGCGGGAGCCCGGGGGGCTGCACTACCTGCGGGAGGGCAGGTGCACGCCGTTCACCAGCGGCAGCAGCGGCGGCTGCAGCTCCAGCTGCGTCAGCAGCGAGAAGTGGTCCGAGGGGATGTGCGGGTGCGGGCAGCCCGTGATGTTGTTGTCCACCAGCCACTGAGGGTCCAAAGGGCCCAGCACTCCCAGCACGTTCATGTGAGTGTTGGAGTAGAAAATGTAGTCAATCACACCCTGCCGAGAGAGGGGAGAGAGCGCGGTGAGCGCGGGGCCCGCCCGGCCGCGGCACCGCGCTGGGGCACGCCCTGCAGCCGTCCCCGTGAAGCCAGGGGGCAGCCGAGGTCAGGGGACCGACGCAGCAGATCGGGGCTTACTTTGAAGTCGAAAGTGTAATTGGTGTAAGGCATCAGGTTGTTCTCGTAGGCGCTCTTGAGCTGGAAGCCGTGCGTGATCCGGCCCTCCGAGGCTCCGTTCTTGCCGTTGCCGCTGAAGTTCATCAGACACTCGTTGTAGCGCAGCTCCTTGAAGTCCTTGTGGTTGTCAGCTACTATGCCGTTGCTCAGGTATTCCACTACACCTGTGGGCAAGGGGAAGGGTTCAGGGAGTTGCTTTGAAAGACAGCTTTGGCCCCGGGGATGTTAAAAACCAGAAGGCCACCGAGACGCCATGAGATCAGTTAGCAAAGTAAACCCCTCTCCTTAGAAAGTCTTCCTCAGGATTCTCACATCTTTCCTGCTTCTTACTGCTGCTTCAGGCAGGGGTGTTTATTTAATGATTTATTTAAGATCTAACTGTGCTTTTCTACACTTCTGTAGGTGCAGCCAGCTCTCCTGGAGCGTCCAGCTGAGCACAAAAAGCGGGCGACTCAGCCGGAGGACTCGCAGTCACTTGAGCCAGATTTCCAAAGGCAGCTGTTCCTAGGAAAGCTTTCATCCATGCCTTCCCTGGGCAGGGCAAAACAAACAACCCCCTGGCCTTCAGAGGAAAAAGGGGACTCAAATGTTCTAAGAAGGTAAGGTAAAAGTCAGGCCAAAAAGCCAGCCTTACCTGAATCAGGCAGTGAGTTGAGATCTGCACACAGCACCAGAGGGATAGAGTTGGGATCTGCTGTCGGGCTACTGGGCCTGCTCGAGGCTTTCTCCAGGATGTTTTTCAGCTCTGAGACGAACATCATGGTCTGGATGAGTTTGACATCTGAGTATTCGGGGTCCCAGTGCATGTGGGCGTTGGCCACGATGAGCAGCTGCTTGTCCACGTGAAGCGATTTCATACCTGCACAAACGATGTTAGCAGTGGAAGGTTCTGTGAAAGGCTCCGTGTTCCCGCTGCTCACACTCGGGGTGCAGCTCCTCAGGGCTCAGGGTCAGGCACACCAGCAGATGGGTGTGTTTTCATTGCTTCAACCTGCTGAAATGCCTGTCAACAGCCCGGGGAGCTCCTTCCAGCCCCCTCTGAAGCCATGAAAACCCCAGCAGCCATGCAGACAGAGCAGGGTGGCAGTTTTTCCTGCGCTGGAATTGTCTGCTGCATCTGATCAAACTTAATGAAAACGTGACAGTCAGTCGATCAAGAGGCAGGAAAAGATACCTGACAATCTCCTCCTCCCACATCAGTGCATCAGCACTGGCACCTAATCGCTGGGGGAGGGCGGAAGGAGTCAATCCAGGGGAGGAAAAGAGAGTTGAAAATAGAAGTTGAACATTGTTGCCAACTACTGGTAAGAGCAAATGTGTGTAAACACAGTGACCTTGGGAAAGCTGAGCTGCTCAAGCAGAATGTAACAGAGTAGGTAAACAGGGATAAAAGCTTGAAAGGAGAAAAGCAAATGCTGGGCATCTTGCTGTGAGCACAACCAGACCATGTCATCTGTGCCTGTCTGAGCCACCCGCGGGCTGCATTGGCTGCACCACCAGGGGGAACAGCATGGATTACCTAGGAATAACTCGTGCCTGTCCGTGGAGCTGGGCAGCAGCCAGGACACCACAGCTGTACTCACTTGCTCCGAATAGTTCCTTGTGCACCTCCAGCACCACGGCGACTCCGATGTTGTCCTTGGTCATCACTCTGTTCAGCATGGCTTCCGAGCCCTCCGAGTTGGCCATGGCCACCTGGTTGAACTCCACCGTGTGCTTCTGCACCAGAGTGAACCTGGGCAACGGGGAGAGAACCCCAGTGAGCAGCTGGGACACGGCCCCGTGGCCGTGTCCCCATCTGAAAACCATCCCTGTCTGCTCCCACAGGCTCCCTCTCTTCCAAACCACTCCAGCTGCTTCTAGACGCCACCCGAGAGCTGCATTTTTCTTTTTGGAAGCAGTGCAAACTCTGAGAGGCAGCTCGGGCTTTGGGAAGCTTCCATGCTAATTACTGGGAGCTGTTCTGAGGTTTTAGTGTAAATTTTAGAAGCTGCTGCTGCCCCTTACTTCTCTGTTTTGAAGAATATCGCGCAGCCATCCACATGCTTCTTCTCCTGCTCGGACATGATTTTGGCACGTGACTTTGGAGAAAAGAATCCGTCGTATCCCCGTTCTTTCAAGGCTGGCAGGAAAAGGGTGAAGTATTGCTCCGTTTCCACTTCCTGGAATTGTACACAAACACCTCAGGCTCAAGAAGTGAAGGAAAACCCTTCCTTGTGCCTGCCCCTGCTTGCAGTCAGAAAAGCTGCACAAGCCACGTCCCTTCCTAGACTAACGGCCTGCTGGGAACGGATGTGCATTCCTGGATTTCCTGGAATCCCTCCCAAAGGCAAAGTGACAGGTGTATTTTGAAGAGCAGCAGACCACACCTGGTGTGTTTGACACTGGAATATGGATACACAGCTTGAATTGGGAAGACCTGGAATTTGCTATCGAGCAGGTGACTGTGCTGCTCCCAAGGGAACATTTGACCCTAAAGGCGGAGGGTTCACGTTTTCTGTTTCTGATGGAAAATGCAGTTCTGCTTTATTACCTGAAGACTAATGATGTCTGCATCACAGTTGACGATTTCTTCCATGATTCCCTTTTTCCTGTACTCCCAGTTGAGTGCCCAAGATGGGCAGTAGCCATAGAGCTGCCGGGTGGCGTATTTATCACACAACACATTGTAACACATAACTGTAAATGAAGCTGCAAGGAGAGAGAGAGAGAGAAAGGTTGTCAGCCTCCGGAGATTGTCTCTTTGGCTTGGGCAAGAGTGGCTGGAAGAGCTGTGACAAAGCCCAACGTGGAAAAGAAATGCCCAGCAACCCGTTCAAATGACAAAAATGGTATTTACAGCACAGCCATATGGTAATTTTTCCAGTACAAATGAACAAATTGCTGTTTTCACTCTGATCCAGGAAGATGAAGCCCAAGGTAAGTTTCCCAGTGTGTCACCTTGTGAGCATAGATTTACCTGAGGGCAGGATTTGGTCTCGTTCTTTTAAAGTAATCCATGGCCTTGGAGGCAGCTGCTCTGGATGAACTACAAAAAAATTTAACCAGTGATTAATTCAGAGTTTCTATTCGTAAGTCACAGATCCTAAGTCAAAGTGATGACTGAACAATAATGTGTTTTGCATCCCCAACTCCCCGAGTCTTCAGGGGAGGCAAAAATCATTTAAATGAGTAGCTCTAGTAAGGGAGAAAATTGTCATTTGTAAGATTGGTGACTATTTTTGTCTCTTGTTTTCAGATTTAGAAGCACCACCGAAATACTCCTGCACATTGAATAATCTGCTGAAGAAGGAGGGGTAAATCCTGGCATGGTTCAGCCACCCCTTCTCCAAGAACCTCGCCCTGCATCCATCATTCCTGTGGTGCTTTAACCTGGGAGACATGGAGTGGCAAAGCAGAAGGCTCAGTTACAGAACCACAAAGCAGGACTGAAGTCAGGTACTGCATGTTCTTAATGGCCTTGGTGTTTCTCGAGCTAAATTTGACATTCTGCTTGCATTCAAATGATTATTTCTGGTGGGGAGAACAAAAATGGCTCCAGCAAGGCAGGCTTTGCCCTTGGCTGGTAATTGAAGGGTTTCAAACAGAACAGAGAGAACATTTGGCTGTAACACTCAGACAGTGCCCACCAGCCTCTTCCACTGGGTGTGAGGGTGTGTTTTGGGATATGACTGGAGCCAGCTGACAAAAACACTAAGGCAGGGAAGAAGTACTCTCCCTCCAGTGGTTCAGAGTCTTGTTTGAGCAGCAAATCCTACTTTGAAAGCCTTTTTGCACCAGATCCCCGGGGCTGTACCTGCTAGATTGTCAAGCATGTAGTTCAGTAGCTTTCGGGTTCCGTCTGGATCCTGGTAGAGGCTGAGAATATCTTGGGATAAAGGATTGCCTGCCAACAGCACAAAACAACAGCGGGGGGATCAGCTGCCTGCCTTTCTTGAGGCTTTCCACCCAAAGAAAATCTCCCAGAATGAGAACAGACAAATTAACTCAGCAGGTTAAAGGGTTTATTTCCCTGACTGCAGATTTGAAATGAGCTCCTAAGGAAGTTTAGCAGCACTAAGAAAGAGAAGCATTGTTCTCCCAACTGCCTGGTCATTTTTGCTACCAGCTTAATGCTTAAAATAACCTACAAGAAAAACTTGAGGTAACAGAGGAAGATTTTGAGGCCAGCCCCCCTCAGGATTCCCGAGAACTTGTAGGAATATGGAACTGGGAAGAGCTCACCTTTCAAACCCAGGGTTTGCAGCTGGAAGAGCCGTCCAAGTTCATAAGGCAAAACCCGTAACAGATTGTTATTTAAAAGCAATTCCCTGCAGCAAATGCAAAAACACTCTGGGTGAATATTACTGCAGAAGAAACTCCTAAGGTGCTGTACACTGCTTGTCCTCAAAGAGAACACTTTTCACCCTGAATTTTATTTTGGAAAGATATGCCAATCTTCCCGTGTGTCAAAGCACAACTGAAATACAATCATTAGGGGGGAAAAAGGCCACAAAGCCCAAGATGAAACCAGGGATGAAAACAGTGACATATCAACAATCAGGAAAAAAGGCCAGTGAACCCAAAAGTAATTAGTAGAACCAAAGCTCTGCACCATCCTGGAGTTTTTCAGGATTATCTGAAATACAGGCACAGGAAACAAACTGAAACTCTCGGTCCCGATCCCACGCTAGAGACTTTTTGTCAAGTTAACCAGAATGATTCCCCTCACCTGAGAGAGACCATGTTTCCTAGTTCTGCTGGTAAACTTCTGAGTTTGTTGGATGACAGATCCAGGTAAACCAGATTGTGAAGCTTGGCAATATCAGGTGGAATGCGAGTAAGGTTGTTGTCATTGAGGTGCAGAGCAGTCAGGTGTGTCAGCGACCACAGCGACGTGCTTAAGCTCCGCACTCTCCCTGGAAGAGGGAAGCAAGGAACTCAACCACCTCTTCAGTCTGGAACCCCTCTGGATCTGGAGTGGTCTGGGGCACCAGCTGTGAGAATTTAAACCCCAACCAACTCACCCGAGATCTCTAATTCAGCCCAGTGCGACTTCTTCCCGTTGGCCACCTCTTCCGCCGACATGATGGTGTAAATTCTGCGAGGATCTGGAGGATCATATTTTTCCTTTGGCATCCCTGTTAGTCTGAAAGACCATCACAACTAACTGTTACTCCATGGCATTCCTTTGTTTCTGTCCTGCCATGAGCTGACCTTTCCCAGGGATACCCTGCAACACCACCTCCCAGAGTTTGTGCCCAACAAGTACGGGGCTGCCAAGCAGGTGCTCCTGCACACCTGGGCACAGTTCTGGGACGGAGAAGAGCGTTTCTTCCTAGGAAGCTGGGGTTTCTGCAGTCACCTGCTGGCTTTCCCAGTTTATCCCCCATAACCCACACAGTAGTTTGCTGTGTGCACAACCTGCAGACAAGATCAGAGGCATTCTGCTGGTCCTGGATTGCTCCCTCCTGTAGCTTGCACAGGAGGGAACCAAGGATTGAAGGGAAGGCTCTTAACGTCAACTTACAAAGTCCCCCTTCTCCACTGCACTCCACTCTACTCAAAACTGCAGTCTGAGGGGGAATTAGCTCCATTTTCCCATTAACTATCCAGCTTTTGTGTTCTGTGCTTTTTCGTGCTCGGGATCAGTCAAGACCTCTGTATTCCTAATGGCCCAGGAGCCATTAAAAGAGCTCAGGTAAAGCTCCCATTTAGCTGTTCTGGGGCACAAAGGGCTCCAGCCCAGTGCAAAATGTGAATATCAGAAGCCTAAGGAAGAGCCTGTGCACACCAAATTCATCCAATTGTCCTGTCAGAAGGGAGCTCTGATGTCCCATTCAAAAACCATCCACTTGCCAGGGGACACAGGGAGAGATTTTATTCCATGCCTCCCTAGGCTGCTGGGCTGAGCAGGATGCTGTCTGTGATTTAAAAACACAAGGTTAGCCAAGTTTGCTGTTGGCTGGTCTTTTCCTCCCCAAACACACAAAATTCCATGAGCCTTGATTTCATACAAATCAAAGCAGTTGCTCCAGAGGATGCAGCTCTTCCCTCATACAGACTTTCCTCCAGCCAGCTGCAGTAGCTGTGAAGCTCTTCAAACAGCTCCAACTTGAATTTGAGGTCACAAGCTGAGGGTTTTGTCCAGCTAACCAAAGATCCCCCTTTCCCTCTCCCAGGGTCAAGTCCTGCCGTGTTTTCCAGCTGATGCTGACAGCCAGACTGGCGTTCTGGCACGGAGCAGGAGCTGTCAGGGCTGTCCCCTGCCAAGGGTCTCAGTTACAGGGCTGCTGCTTCCTTCCCTGACCAAGGCCCAAGGGAACTGCAGGGGCAAATGGGAGCCCCACATCTAATTATAGCCCCCTGTAATTTCCAGGTGAGGTCACACGGCCAGCAGAGCTACGGGATAAGAGGATTCTGTGCTCACACTGCCTGGCACGGGGCCATGAAGGGAAGCAGTTACTTAAGGACAAGGGATTACACCTGACATCCTTCCACCTTCACTCCAGAACCCCAAAATCAGAACCCCACACAAGCAGGCTGCTCTTTGGGAGAGCCAAATCTCGGGTGGTTGAATTTTGCTGGATTTATCTTTGCTCTTCAAGTGCTGGTGAGCGAGTGGGGAGCACTTGAAGAGGCTCCTCACAGCCCCTGCCAGGCCACAAGAGCCCTACTCCACCTGCCCTTGCTGCTCCATCTGTCAGATCTCCAGCTGATCTGGATCCCAGGCACGGCAGACTTTGCTGTCCAAACCCCAGGATTTGGGTGAGTGCTCTGTGATGAAGTCCTTAAAACCATGGTGCTGAGAGCACCTGAGCCACCCCCTGCCCATCCACACAGAGCCCCTGTCACCATCTGGAAGCTCCAGGAGTGCTCCTTGGCAGGGCACCCACATAAATGATGCTGAAATACAGAAGTGCTCTGCCCATGCAGAGTGGTGTGTGGCCATCAGGGGCCTTCCAGAGGAGTGAGCCCTGAGCTGGGAGGCGAAGGACACGCGCATTTTTCAGCTGTTAGTCACTTCAATATTGCTTTGAAATCGTGGTGAGTCAAACAGGCAGCAGTGTCATTGCCACAGTTACAGAAAGGGGAAAACAAACCTAAATCAAATGCCCTTTTTTTTTTTCCTCCTTCTGCATCACAGCAACATTGAGCAAGACCTGAAAGTCACAGTGTGTAATTTTGTTCTTAGGCAAAATATGGATTCTGCCTGGGTTCTCAACTCCTGCCTTTCCTATCTCCCACTCTGCTTGCTCTGGAACTAAAACAATATCCAGAAATCCCAACCTGGTTTTGCTCAGTCTTCAGGGAGCTACACTGAGTTCCCTGAATCCGGTAACTCCAAAATGCATTGTGCATCAGTGCAAATTTTGGCAGGCTCTTCTCCTAAAAGCTCCCCTTGGAAAACTTCTGAAGCTACTAAAACTTGCTCTCTGCTACAGATCCAACCCTGATTTCGTGTAAACTAAACACGGAATCTCTTCCTCATTTTGTGTAAATTAAAGAAAACCTGGAGATGAGGACATCAGTGCATTAGTAAGAACAATATTTAAGCTCTGGGGGTTCCTAATGTAACTCTTTGGGTCCGTGTCCATCCCCAAAAACCCAGAGGCGACTGGCAGAGCAGGATTACTCAGCTGGAACCCTAAGTGGCTCTCTGAGGTGGATATAAAAAGGGCCAGGGGCAGGTACTGTGGCTCCACCAGTAGGTCTGTGCCTGCCTCTTCCTTGGGACTTTTGGGTTTTTATGCTGTTTTATTTGCTGGGCTGTTTTAGTGCATGAGGCATGCAAATGACTGTCATTTAAAGCCTGGAGAAAAGAAATGACTACTGGAACGCTACTGAAGGTGTGAAGAGTGTCAGAGAGCAAAGGTTGAGCTACTGGGTGGCAGAAGATGCATTTCTTCAATGACAGTGACCATAAGATGTTTTGTTCAAGCTCTTTGATACCTCAGTGCATAAAAGAGGAGGCAAATGGAGAAGAGCTGTGCCTGCCTCCTGCTGCAGCCCCGTGCTCACGGATGTCTGGCACAGCTCCAAACCCTCACCTCCAGCCCAGCCACATTCTTTGTGATTCTCTCCTTTTCCCTCCAGCCTCTGTAGTGGATGAGTCAAGCTGCCAGAGCATTTGGGAAGCAGTCCAGCAGCCAGGCCTGAGTGGCTCTCCTTCCTGGAGCCCAGCTGCCTGTCCCTGCCCTGCCATATGGCGATCCCTCCCGGGCAGCAGCGCTGCCGTCGGCGGACGGGGTGCGCGTGTGCGCACACACGTTGTCCCACGCTGGCCGCCGGGGCTGAAAGCTGGCCAGCAGCACCCTTTGTGTCTGCCCCTCTCCTCTCATCTCCTGGGCTCTGTAAGCAGGCCTGAGGGGCTGCAAAGGCTGCCTGTCTGCACTGCTCTGCTTCTAGGGGAGTGTGACAGAAGTCTCCCCCGTTTCGGCCCCTCCCAGGGAGAAGAGAAGCGCAGCCAATACCTGCAAACACAAAAACTGGATTTCCTCCTCTGTGGGGCAGGAAAATCAGGTGATTGTTCCAAGGTATGTTAAGGGGATTCAAAGGAACCTGCCAATACTGGGGTGTGTACAGATGTGTTAGCTGAAGGCAAACTATTTGCTGTATCCCTATGTACAGCATCTAGTGTGTATAAATCAGCGAGAAAATATTGGAGAATGGGGAATTCTGATGGCCTTTGCTGTGGATCTGAGCTTTTGTCGTGGTGCTTTACTGCAGGAAGGTGTCCAACCAACTCTGTGTACACTGCCTCTCCCCCAGAGTCTGCCCTCCCAGGTACCGTGTCTTTCCAGCTTCTTACTCCAAATAGCCTGACTGGGGATAGAGATAAGCAGGGAATCAAATATAAATGCCTCATCATGTTCTTTTAATTAAAAAAAACCCCAAACAATTCAAAAACAATGTTTGAGGAGATTTGAAAGAATCCCTGAGGAAAAGTCTGACAAGAGAGCACAAGGGAATTCAAGTTGGGAATAGGGAGAGGTGAGAGGTAACCATGAACCTGGAGCTGGCAGTAAATTCAGTGGTGCTGGGGTCCCAGGGGGCCCCACGTTATCTCTCTGAGCCCAGAGAAGCCACAGACAAGTCATGGAAGCAAGAGCCAAGGGGAGGAGTGGGAAGGGAGGGAACGAGCTGTATTTGATTAATTCCAGAGCCAACTGGCACTCACTTGATGGAAATGCTAATTGTCCCACTGACATACACCCACTAGTTGTTCCCCTCATTCCCTCATCTCCTCGAAATGAAGCAGCCTTCTCTTAAATCACAGGTAACACAAGCATATCCAGGTTTCCACCCTTCCTTTTCCTCCGTGTCACACCCCCACTTACAGGACCAGCTGAACTATTTACTGCATGGAAATCCTACACAGCACTACACAGCTGCTTTTTATTGCTGTGCTTGGTTAAGAGGCAGTCCTCATTGCAAAGGAACAGTTCCTCCCTGTTGGAAGCAGCCTGTTACCTCTCAGTGTGTGCATCCTGGGTACCCACATCAGGCCACTGAGTGATACCTGCCTGTGTCTGCAGGTGCCTCTTACACTCTGTGCTTCCAGAGCAGCTCTTGGGGCTCCTTCTCATGCAAACACAGGGCAGGCTGCTCCCCAAAAGAAGGCTCTGCTTACCAGAAAAGCATGCCAGGGGCTACTGCAGGGCAAGAAGTGTTCCCAGCAGCCAGCCTGTAAATAAATGTCATCAGAAGCCCCCAAAGGGCTGGTTTGAACACTGTGCTTATTTATTTACACAAGTATCTTGCACTGTTTCAGAGAAATGACCCATTTGCAATGCTGCTCCATCCCCTGGAGAGTGCTGGGCTTCTAATGAGATCCAGGACAGAGTGGCTTAAAGGATTAGGAGCTGAAGTCACCGGGAGTCTGGGCAAGGAAGAAGCCGGCGCTGGATCAAGACTAAACACCAGCCTGGGCTGTGGGCATGGCAGAGAAGCAGCCCAGGATGGCTGCAGCTCAAAGCAGGAGCTCTTCCTGGGACTGGGGAGGCAGAGAACTCCCAGGAGCAGGAGCAGAGCGAGCTGGCAGGGCTGTGGTGTGCCAGTGTCCCTCGGAGCCGGGAGGGGAAGGGCTGCCCGACTGCCAAGGCTGATCTGACAGCCATGCAGTCGCTGAGAAATGACACAGACCCTGCTCAGGCCGTGCTGAGAGCCAACACCCTGCCTCACTCTACTCCTCAGGACCAATACCTGCAGGGGAGTCAGCTGTTGGCCTCGTTGGTTTTGAGCAAAACTACACGGGAATGATGAGTCCGTGCACGCTGAGGTCTCCCCGATGGACCAACCTCAAGATACAGCTGGAATCATCAATAGCCTTTCACCCTTCAAAGCAAAGTTTGTGCCAGGAGAAAAGAAATGGCATTATTTCCACGGCCATGGTGTCATCTTCCCTTTTCAGTGGGAGACTGCCAGCACTTCCACAAAATACCAAAGCCCAGCAACGCTTCAGTTACTCTCCCTCAACAATCCAAAGAAAATGTGCCACTGTAAAACTTAATTCAAACAGCTTTAGGGTCACAAGGCTTGCCTTGTTCAACCGCAGGTAAGTCTGGATGAGTCAAAGCTCAAGACTTTAAAAGGAAGGAGAAGAAAAAGAAAAAAAAAAAAGAAAGCCAAAGGAAAAAGCACACCCTGATAGTGGAAACTGTTTTGCAATCACTGGCACAATAAATGAGCCTTTTCAGTCTGAACAGGCCACAGGATGCTGCACTAGTGCTCAAAGTAGCTGGGCTTGTATGCTCAGAGAAGAGAGAAGGGATCTGTTCAAAACTCCCCAGTTTATAGGAATAAACCCTCTTCTCCAGAAGGTGTGTTTAAATGTACTTTGCATTAAAAAAAAAAAAAAGTTTGCCTAATAGCCTGAGCAAAGCATATTATTTGAATATTGAAAGATAGTTCAGCTGCTTCTGTATCTGATTATCCCAATCTTTCCCATGAGCATTTACACCATACTTAAGCTTCCAAACAGAATCCCACACTGGTTTGGCTTGGAAGGGACCTTTAAGCCCATCCAGTCCCACCCCCTGCCATGGGCAGGGACACCTTCCACTGTCCCAGGCTGCTCCTAGCCCTGTCCAGCCTGGCCTTGGACACCTGCAGGGATCCAGGGGCAGCCACAGCTGCCCTGGGTAGCCTGCTCCACAAGAGAGGCTCAGCTTGTGTGGGTTCCTCTGTTCAGCCTTGTGATGGGATTTCACCTAAAGCCAGGGAATACCTTTGGCAAGTTTTGCTGTAGTTTTCCCAACAGGTTGGTTTTCTGGGATTTCTTAACATTCTGGCAGCTGAGAGGTTAACTAGAGAGCTCTCTGAAAGGAAGCTGGAGAAGACAAGTGGAGTCCAAAGGCCTGGTGCTACCTGCCCTGCTGCACAGAAATGGAGAGTAAAGGAAGAGCACAGACACAGTGGGTAGGTCAAGAGGCAGGTAAGGATTCAGGAATGCTGGGGCCTTGTTGACAGCCTGAGGTTTTCAACCAGGTAATTTTCCAAGCAGAAAATACTTGTGAGTTATACTCATCTCCTCGTGTCCAGGGTTGTTTTGTTCAGACCTGCAGCTGCCATGAAATAGATGGCCAATGACTTAAAACTGAATTATTCCTCCTCCACCTGCACAGGAAGCACCTGGGGGTTCCTAGAGCAGGCAGAAAAGCACCTTGCAGTTCAGCACAGGCCTAGTCTCAAACCTCCTGCTCTGTCCACAGGTCTCAAAATACTCCATAGATGTGCTTCTCTCATGCACTCCAAACACTCCTAATTCTTCTGGTGCACTCCTCTCCTTCCCAGTCTTTTGCTCCAGACTAAGAAGGAGGAGGAGGAGGAAGAAGAGGCTCCTTGCACAGGTACAAGCATGTCCCTGGAGACTGACCTGCTCCCAGTGGCAAGATGTGACTTGATGGAGGGGGAAAAAACCAAAAAAAAGTAAGCCCAAGCTCTTCCTGGCACCTGGGAATGTTCTGGTATGTGAGAAGTCATCTGGCCCTGCTTTCCTTTTGCTTTCTTAACCTTCCAGAACAAAAAGGGATTCAAGGAAAGGCGTTCACAAGTGGGAATTTTGCCTGGGCAGTCACTCATCCTGTGCTAGCTCTTTCCCACTGCCAGGGCCAGTTGTAAATTAATGTAACACAATAAGCAGAAATTGAATTTTGAGCTATAGGGGAAGTGGGAAGAGCAGAGGATATTCTCCACGTGTCAAGGCTCCTTTTTTTTTTTTGGTGACATACATCCCCCCCTTGTGATCTCACACAGGATGGTGATATCCAGCAAAGTATACAGAGTATGTGTTCTGCTTTCCCCCTTTCTCAGTTTTCCTGGGAGCATCCTATGGAAAAAAAGGCTACAAATCTGCAGAAGGAGGGCTTCAGCACTCTCTTTAGATGGTGTTTAAATCCAGAGCCTTTTGAAAGGGCCTTTAGATTGATTTCTTAGGAAGAAAAAAAAAGAAAAAAGAAAGCAAAACTAATTTGTGATTAGAAGGCACAAAGATGTTCACTCAGATGGAAGCATTCCTGAAAAGCGAGGGGAAAACTACCCGAGCAATTCATTCAGCTGCCCTAAAGGGTAAACAGCAAACTTGAACACCAGCCACAAATCCTGATTATTATTAACTGCTTGACCAGAAGCTCATGGGTTTTGTACTTCCCTTTGTGCTCCTGGAATCTGATGATCTTAAAAAAAATGTGTTTGACACCAAAGCAAGGAGGAAGGTGCCTCTGCAGCAACACAGAGCTAAACATTCCTCCCTCTCCTGCAGCCTGCAGAGCTGCCTCATCCTAGGATCTTCTTTTGCCTTTAAACAATCCTGTAAAATGTTTCACTGGGCCTTCCCTTCCAAGCTGTTGGATGCAGCAGTGTGGGGAGCTGCTGACTTGCAGAGGTAATTGTGGAAGGGCTGGTGGCCAGGATAAAGGAGCTTTGCATTCCTGTTCCCAACACAGCCTCTGGAGAGTACAGGTGGGTGCAGAACTTGGGAAGGGGAAAGGCCCACGGGACAGGAGCTGCCTCCATCAAAATTCCTGCTGCTCCTGGCTGAGGGCACAAGAGGTTTCCCTTTATGCTTTGTTTAGGGTAAGGAATAATCCAGATTCAAATCAACAGGGATGGTGGCAGGGTGTTCTGAAGGATTTGTCTCTTCATGTCTGAAATTTCCCAACCCTCCAGCTGCAAGTGGGGGGAACCCACAACTAAACTCCTGCTGAAGGGAAAATTTTAATTTAGAACATGCATTTACACCCCAGCCTTCATATCCTGCAAATCTGCATCTGGAGTCCCACAGCCCTTTTATTCACATTTTTTCTGTCTTTCTCAGAAAAACCACCAAGCTCCTCCCCACCCAGGCAAGCAGAATGGGGAAGACAGCACACCCCACCTAGGTGAATGCTGAGCATAAATGGTGCTGTGCAGTCCTAAACAGCACTAATGACTGCCCTCAGGAAATGCCAGAGTAGGGGTGAGCACACACGACCTACAAACTGTACTTAAATTACTCCCAGCAGCTCACTGGGCTTCTCTTCTCTCCCCTGCTCTGGGTGCAGCTCCCCAGATCCCTGTGCTCGCTGATTGCACCTGACTTGGAGCTACAATTGCTTGGAGCTGCTTTCTGTTTGTCCTGGAGCATTTTTCTAAGTGCTGCTTTAACATCCCCCCCTCCAAGGGATGAAATGTGTCCCTTGTAGGACAGCACACAGAGCATTTCTGCCTGTCTTTAATTCTGTCCTCCATGACCTCCTGTCCAGTCGCTTCCTGCTGGTGGCTGAACGCTCCTGAAGTTACATCTCTGTGGGGAGATGCCCAAGAGACTGCAAAAGTTGTTCTTCTGAACAGGATTTCCAGGAAGATTTTCTTCCAGTGCTCTCTTTTATTTAGAATAACTTCAGCTTGGTGTTTGTTTTTGTTTTGGGGGGGAGTGTGGGTATTTTTTTTCCTCGTTTCAGCTCCCAGAGAGGAGTTTTCTCCCCCACAGCAGCACCCAAGTCAGGCTCAGAGCCTTGCCATTGGAGGTAGGTGTCACGTAGCCCTTTGGTGAATTTACTAAGCTGCCAACAGAGGCAGTCAGCAAGTTCAGCTAAAGGCCTTCCACGGTGCTCTCTGCAGCCAGCTCCGAGATCCAAAGGCACAAATGGGTCCAGAAAATCCTGTGCACGCCGA
Organism: Urocynchramus pylzowi; assembly: GCA_013397555.1. Taxonomy (NCBI): domain Eukaryota; kingdom Metazoa; phylum Chordata; class Aves; order Passeriformes; family Fringillidae; genus Urocynchramus; species Urocynchramus pylzowi. The sequence continues at coordinate 120,383 of VZRH01001403.1, read as the reverse complement.
GTTCTTTTTGCCACTTCCTGCCAGACACTTCAGTTTACTTTAATTTGAACTTTTTGGGGTGGTCTTGTGGTGGGAAGTTTGACAGCAGCCCCAAGGTGCACAAAAGACAGGGAAGGAGAGCAGCAGAATTCCAGAAATATTGTCACCACTTAAGGATCTTGATAAAGAAACCTCCTTTTGTTTTTTAATCAGGTGAGATGGAGAAGCTGCACAGACAAATCACTGGAAACCCAAAGAATTAATCAGAAGGTGAAGTTACACCACACTGTCACTGCAACAAGCACCCAAGCCTTGATTACAGCCTGCCATCAAGAGAAACACAGAATGTGGACAAAAAAAAAAATATTACAAGAGGCTTAGCATTTAATGCTCTAAAGCACTAAATCCACAGCAAATCCTCCTGAATCTAAATATGCCTAAGACATATTTTAACTTATTTTTTTAAAGTTTTCACAAATGCCATCTTATGCTCCCAGAAAACTAAGCTCCACTGTTACTTTTGCTTTCTCAGTAGTCTGCAAATCAGGTTACAGTCCCGTGCCTCGAGTGCCCTTTTGGCACTCCCCAAACCTCTTTCCACTGAACAGAAAGCAAGTAAAAAGTAAGCACTTGTTTGGATTTATCTCCCCTTTTAAGCCCAAGTAACCCAAAAGTGTTCAGCAGATTACAGCTGACAGAAGCAGAACTTCCTGGGGGTGGTTCAAGAAAGTTTGCCTGGAAATTTTGCATGTTACCGATGGATAATTGTATCACCTAAAACCTCGGGGAAGGTTTTAATAAGAAAAAAGAAATACATTCCCCCCATTTGTGCACACTGGCTCAAACAAAAAAGCCAGTGGCTGCTGTGATCTGCCTAACTCTAAGTTTTAATTCTTGGTGGTTTAGATTTAAATTAAGTAGAGGCTTACCCAGCGTGGAAATTAATTAATTTTTCTCCACTGGTGCTTTTTCATTCTCCTTATGGAGTCCACACACATACTTTGGGATCACTTTCTGGCTTCTTTCTCCCAGGACCGGTGTGAAAGCTACACTTGGTCAAAAGCCTGCCTGGCTTTTTGCAAAACCACGGCTGTTAATGGGAAACAAGAAAATACTCCCAGTTTATCCCACGAAATGGAAGTTTTAGCCCATGGAAAGAGAGCAGCCATAACGTCACTTACTTCCAGGGGGCTCCCACAGATTGTGGATGGGAAGAGGAGAGCCACACGTGGCAAATGCACCTGGAGCAGCCTTCCCCTGTCACTCCCTTCCCTTCCCAGCCCGGCAGACGAATGCCTGAGCAGGCTCCATCCCTGGAAGCAGCGCTGCTCCCAGGGACAGGGCAGAAACACCCTTTAGGAAAGGCAAACAAGCTCTATCAGTAAGAGTGCACTTGTGCAGATAACTGTGCAGCTGCAGCTGGGGCTGGTGCTGGCACAGCTCTGTCAGTCACGGGTCACGCTCCGGCACGGCGCGCAGACAGAGCTGTGCCAGCAGAAGCTCGCCCCACACTCCCGGTGGGAAACTCCGCAGCCACCGACAAGGATCTGCAAAGTTTTTTCATGCAGCAGCTGGGGTGAGTTTGTCCAGCAGTCTGCTGATGGGGGAGTCTCAGCCCTGACACGTCTGGCCTTCCAAGGGTGGGAGGAAACAAAACTTTGCACGGAACACCTATGGGCCGTTTGCACTGAGTTTTATCCCTCAATTAAATGCACAAACTAAACGAGAAAGAGCCCCTGCAGGAAGAGATAAAAGGGAATAATTTAAATTGTGCTGTACTTCAGCACTCAGAGCAGCCCCCGCCTTTAATAGTAAGAAGGGAACAAAACTGAAAGTGTTTAACAGGGTTTGTTTAGCAGACAGCAGAGCAGTGCAGAATTCCCACTGCTCTGTGAAACCCAACAGGCACGCTGCAACGGGGCTCCTGGAGGAGATGTCATGCCCAGGCTGGAGCTCAAACACCAGTTCTGTTTGGGTGAACCGACACCATCCTGCGGGCTGGATCATTGCTCCAGAGCACGGAGCACTGAGGTGTCAGCAGTGCACGCTGTCCATCTGCTCCAGAGCAAAATTCCGGAATCAGGCTGGAAACACCCCCCTCGCTGGGGAGGGAGCAGGGCCCTGTCCAGGACTCCGGGTCAGGCTGCGGCACAAAGCCAAACTCAGCGTCCCGCCAGCCTGGAGCTGCCGGCAGATGCCACAGCCGTGCCCGTGGGTGCTGCCCTCTGGCACAGGGACGTGTGGCAGGACCACTTTCCCTGTTTTCCACAGGGACAGCACAGAAATAAAATCCTTGGCAGGCCAAGTGCTCCCCCGTGCTCCCCCTTCACCAGAGCTCTCTGGCCCTCCAAACGGGGATACAGGATGATACAATGATTCGAGGAATTCCCGGGGTGGTGTCACGTTTTTGTGAGAAGTAATGTGCTCTTTTTTTTCTTTTTAAAAATAAACACATTGCCATCACTTTGATGATCAGCCATGTCTACACACCATGAACAACTCCTGGGTGGGTGTTTGCCCCTCTAGGTTAGCTCTGAGTTGTGGGGGAACGTCACATTTCAATTGTAAGAAATTCCCTGCTTAACCAAGGCCGTGTAAAATCTTTATCAGCCCGGCAACTCAGGAGAAGTTGTACCTCCCCAAAACAAATACTCAGCCTATTCGAAGTTTCCAAAAGGGCCCGATAAAAGCCACCGGTCTAAAGATTTCCAGAAGGTCAGATAAAATGTGGTGTGGCATGGAGCCGCAGAGCCCTCCACCACATTTAGCAGGAGCGCTCCAGTCGAAGGAGCGAGCCCCAGACTGGAACAAAACTCAGCGTTTAAGTGCGTGCTTTCGTTCGCGAGCACCACGCCTGGGCTGGCAGCCCAGGTTTTATCGCAGGTGACACTCCTGTCATCCTCCTCCTACGGAACTGCTGCGGACCTCGGAGAAACCACTGGGAAGAGGCGGCGAGACCAGCGTCTCCCCAAAACACCCTAAGCCCTGAAGCACCCCCGTCACACCAAACACACCCTCACCAACACGCCGGGGGTCACCCACGGTGCCAGGCCGAGATCCCATCACGGCACGCGAAGGGGATTGGGGCCAAGCCTTGGGATTCGCCCCACGGCCACCTACCCCCCCTAGAGCCACGGCTCACCTCACGGCTGGGATTAGTCCCGGGGCCGGGGTTCACCTCCGGGCTGGGATTTACCCCACGGCCAGCATTCACCCCGGAGCTGGGGCTCGCCCCATGGCCGGGGTTTGCCCCACGACAGGGATCTGCCCCTCGGCTGGGCTTCGTCCCGCGGCCGAGGCTCACCTCACGGCCGGGGTTCACTCCGGGGCCCGGCTTCACCCCTCGACCGGGATTTGCCCCACGCCCGCGGTTCGCCCCACGGCCGGGATTCGTCTCACGGCCGGGATCAGTCCCCCCGTGCCCGGAATCGGCCCCACGAGCACGCCTCTCCCCACGGCCGCCACCCGCGGCTCCGAGGCGAGCGCGGCATCCCCTCGGGCAGCTCCGGCTCCGGCCGCAGCGCGGCCGCGGC
>VZRH01001403.1:0-104782 GCA_013397555.1 Urocynchramus pylzowi | reverse complement strand
AGGAGGAGACGCTTGGCCGTGGCCAGGTGAGGGGTGCTGCCCCGGCTCGGCGTGTGGGGCTGGAGTTGAGCGAGCCCGCTGCGCTGAGGGGCCGCGCCGGGCAGCGGCAGCCGCAGCCCTCAGGCGGCCCGTGGGGCGGTGGGGAGCGCTCGGGAATGCGGCGCTGGGAGCCGCTCCGCGCCTGGGAAGCGTGAGGGGAGCCGGCAGCAGCCGTCCCGCCCTCCTCGCCTTCGGAGGAGGCGGCTGGAGCCGGCGGGGCGTGTGTGGGTGCCGCGGTGGGAGCGCTGGGGGGACGCGCCGGGTTTCGTCTCGGTGTGCCCGCCGGACTTGTGGGCAGCGCAGGGTTGCGCCACGCTGGTGCTCGGAGTTCGGGAGCGCGGGTTGGCTGCCTTCCTGCTCCTAGGTTGTTTTGCAGCTTGGAAAACAAGCTGTGGGTTGTTGGTTTCTGAAGTGGCGCTCTCCCCGAATCCTGCTCCCACCGTGGTTCCCGTTTGGCACGGCTGTTGTAGGGAATAGCAGTGGTTAAAGTCAGCGATGTGCGGGCGAGCTGAGGCGCTGCTAGGTGAGGGTTTGGGATGTCAGCTCCTTGGGTAGCACTCTGTCAGGCTTCACTTTCACCGAAAATAAAAGCTCTCAAACCGGAAAATTACACTACTAACAACCTGCATTCCAGATGTCCCCCACAAAAACACCTCAGCAATAAGTCTGGGGGTTTCTCCTTTTGGTGCTTCAGTACGTGAAAGTCATAATTTGCAGGATGCTTTTCAGGTGTGCTTTGCAACAGGTGTCGATCGCACCTGGGGCTTCGAGTTTCACGGAAAATCAGGGCACTGTTGAATAGCAACCTTAATTAATTAACTAACGCGTGTAAAGTGTGTTTGGCTCGCCCGTAAGTGGGGATAAAAGTAAAATTTATTTGTAACTAAGGGTTTTCCAAGTCTTGCCAAGTTGGGTTGTGATCTTAGTCTCCCTTGGTAACTCATAAAGGAGGGAGCTGTGTCTTTGCCCTCCTTGGGAAAGAAGGATCAGACTTGTGTGAGTTTGCTTTCGAGTCCTGCATGGTCCCTATTCCCTGCTCTGGCCCCGGAGGGGATGAGCACACTGATATTTTAAGGATCTATAGCTGTCAAGTGAGCTAAAAAGAAAAGGCAGCCAGCCCTGGAGGGCTAAACCAGATGGGTTGTGCTGGTCTTAACTAACTGATGTTAAGTTTTTTGGTTTTTTTTTTCCCCCCACGCCTTCCAATAACGTGTGACCTTGCATTTTGCACCGAATTTTGAGATGGAGCTGCACAATGAACCTTGAAGTTATATTCTCTTGCCAAAAGAACAGCTATTTGCTGAATTTGAGAGAAGTGTGGCTGGGCTCCTACGGCTCATCTTCTTGGCAAGGGAAAATAATTCCCGGTGGTGCCTCCACAGCCACTTGCAGCCGAGCTGAAGAACAGCTCGAAGGAGGAGCTTTTGATTCCAAGAAGTGTAGCTCCCAGGTTTTCTGTGCAGATTGGTCTAATCTGCATTTCTCGGACGCTCTTTGACAGGGAAATTCTGACTTTTCCGGGTGGTCCCTCGAGGCAGCCTTTCCCGCGGTCTCTTTCCCTTTCATCCCGGAGTTCCTGGGCTTGTTTTGCATTGTGCATTCTCCTCACGCTTTTGGGAGGCAGATCACGTGTAGTTGCTCCAGGGCGACCATTTCCCAGAAAATCGGTAGAAGGGCTGTCATTCAGCTTATTCCTGGTTTTGCTTCCTAACCTTTTATTTGATTGTTGGGGTGGAATACGGTGAAATTCTTCCTTCTGGCTGGGAGAAGCTTTCTCTCAGCCAGCAGGGCCAGGGAAGCTGAAGCAGGAGGAGCCCTGGGAGCCTGTCCTGCTGCCCATGCAGGAGTGATTTAGGAGTGGGGGCTCACCCTGGCTCTTCTCACTGTTGTTTTGGCAGGTCCCCCCTTTTCTCCCTGCCTTGTTGAGCCCACCTAGGCCAGAGGTCCTGTCCCTTACCCAGAGGTTGCCCAGCTGCCCCAAAACTGCGTTTTCTTTGTGGCTGCCCAGTTCAGAGCAGGCTCACTGGAGGATGTGCTGCTGCTCTTACTAGTTTCTAACCTGATTTTTTTTTGTTTTGGTCCCTCAGGTGCCTGTGTCTACCACGGCTTCTTATTTGAGGTAGGTGAGCTTAAGCATGTCGTGCTGGGGAAGGGTTGGAGAGGCTGCTGTTGGATGAGCTTGACTCCAGTTCCTGCTTTTTGTCACCCCTGTGGCTGGGGTGCAGGTCACAGTTTTTGAGTATTCACGAACAGTGGTTTGCTCGGTAACACTTGTCTGCCTTGCTCTGGTACTCTGGGCTAAAAGGAGGTGCCTGAGCTACTTTGTGTCTCTGGGATGCTTCCAAGTGTGTTTGCTCCTCTTAACGGTGCGCTGTGGAGGGTCCTGGCAGCCCACCATAGAAACCTGCAGCCAGTTTTTATTGTGTTTTTAAGGATGGTTAAACACTGTTTCCTTTTGGTGTCTCCTGTTAGGGCTTTTCTCCGTGTTTGGGGCAGAGGAGGCCAGGATGGTTGGAGGGGTGGAGCACCCATTCCATGGGGAGAGGCTGAGAGAGTTGGGATTGTCCAGCCTGGAGAGGAGAAGCCTTGGGGTGACCCTTACCTGGAGTGAACATGAAAGAGAGATGGAGAAGAGAGGCTGTTTCAAAGGGATGGGGTGACAGGACAGAGGGAAATGAACGGATTCAAGCCAACAGAGAGGGTAGGTTTAGAGTGGATATTGGAAAGGAATTGTTGGCTGTGAGGGGGTGAGGCCCTGGCACAGGCTGCCCAGAGAGGCTGTGGTTTCCCCTGGATGCCTGGAAGTGTCCAAGGCCAGGAGCTTGGAGCAACCTGTGACTGGGGGAGGTGTCCCTGCCCATGGCTGGGGTGGCACTGGCTTGGAGTGCCTCCCAAGCCATTGTGTGATTGCATGTGGAAGTGGCTGTAGGTGAGCTGCTCCTGGGTCATTGTAGGAGTGCTGTTTGCTGCAGAAGTCTCTGAAGTCACCTGGAAAACCTTTGGTGCATCAATCAAACCTTTAAGTGCACCAGTGCAGGCACTGCAGGGCTGCTGGAATTGTTCATGCTGCACAAGTCCTGCCTCTTGCTTGACTGACTTAGCTCCTTGTACATCCAGGGTCAGCAAAGTGTGGCTTTGCTCTGAGGGAAAGCACCTCCCTGAGTGGGATTCCCAGCTGAGCTGCTTGGTGTTCCTCCCTCTGGCTTCTCCTGTCAGCGAGTTTTCAGCTCCACACAGCCTCTCCCTTTACTTAGAGAGAGGAAAACCCACTTTATTTGTTCTTAGCTGCAGGCCACGAGGAGACACACTGGTGTCACTCTGGAAGTCGGGGTGTGCGTGGGAGGTGTGGAGCAAATCCAAAAAGCTGGAGTCTTTCTGCCAGCCTTTCTTCCAGCTGCCTCCTGCCCAGATGGGGGGAAAAGGGGAGGGGAAGGACAGGGTTCTAAGCACCCTGAGGTGGTGTGAGTGGTGAGTGTGACTTGAAAAATGAGTTTGTGTCTGGTGGAGGCTGCAGCACGGAAGGACAAGTCCAGCCGAGCAACATCCAGTTCCATTTTGTCCTCTTTAAAACACTTGTCTGTGCCACCAGCTGCTGGTAGTGCACCTGAGGATGGGTTTCTGGGCTAGATTGTTTTGGAAGTTTCCTGAGACACAAATGGGCTGCTTGGTTTTAACACCAGAAAGCACTAAAGAAGCATTTTTTGAAAGAAAATGGTTTTTTTAGTCTTGGGGTGGAAAATTGTGAACAGAATAAAAAGCCCTAGTTTAATTCACAGTAAATGGTACTGCACTTGTGCTTCTACTAAAAATTTTGCTTCCCTGTTTCCATTTGAAACATCTGTGTGCATTTTTTTTGTCAGAAGTTTAAAGAAGTCCTGGTTTTATGGTTTCTAAATCAGATTTCCATCAGTAGTTTGTGCTGGACAGAAATGAGAGTGGAAGAGTAATAAATAAAAAATGCTGGGGGTCTTTTCCCCCTAAAAAATTCAAATCTCCCATTCAAGAGAGCTTCTACTCTGAATAAATTGAGTGACTTTTAAAATAAATGTTAGCAAGTGCAAAGCACTTCTGGTTAGGGAATATGTCAAATTAGCAGTGGGAAATGGGCTACATTTTAATTTCATTTAAAAAGGTAAGAAGTTACTACTGAAAAATGAGATCAGAATTGAATATTTCAATTGAAAGGTTTGCTTGTTAACTCTTACAATGGTCAAGGTGTTTTTGTTTTTGAATGATGTGATTTCAATGCCACTACTTAGCCTGGGGATTACATCCTCTGGATGTACATGAATGTTTTGCAGTTAAGATTTTTTAGTACAGTAATGCAATGCCTCTCATGGAGCAAATCTCATCTGCTTGTGGGTTTCAGAAAGCTGGGATCGACTGAGGATCAAAAATAAAAGTGATTTTTGAATCAAGTGTGTGTTGCATGTGTGTTCCTTCTTTGTGTCCCTTGATAACAGCAGTGAAATGCAGAGGGATGGGGGTAGGCTCTTTATTTCATGGTACCTTAGATGTAAGGTTTTTCTCCTGAGGACCAAGTGAATTCTTGTCCCTTCATCAGCAAATGAAGGGGACAGAGGAAGACATTTTCATACAAAATAACTTTTCTTTTTTATCCTAGTGGTTCTAAATGTCACCTTCTTGCCCAAGCAAATGCACCCTCCTGCAGAAGCAGCATCTCTCAGTTCCCCCTGCTCTGGGCAGGCATTCAGATCCACAGCCCCAGTGTCAGGGAGCAGCAGTAGCACCTGGGCAGCCACATCCCTTTCCAGGAGGTGTCTAGGCAGGGATGAGGCCCTTCCCTGCACCAAGCACACTTGTCCTGCTGCCAGTGGAGCACCCAGCCAATGTCTCTGCTCACCCTGAGGTGGTTTATCTATTTCACAGCAGGCTGCAGATCCATGGAATTTATCACCCCCTTCCCTCCTCTCCAGCCCCTCCGAGCATATGGATGTGCCTGTGCTGTTTCTCAGTACCCTCACTGCTCAGGAATTGTTCTTTTTCCTTCTTTTTTTTTTTTTTTGGATCTCATATTTCAGCAGTCCAGAGGCCAGCAGTGAGGTTGTGCCCCTCTTCAGTTGTCCATGCTCTTCCTAAACAGTCAGGTACAGGCAGGGTTTTTTGCAGAAGGGGTTTTAAAACAGCTCCTCTTTGCTTTGGGTAGGAGAAATTCATAAATCTGGAGAAAGTCATAAACTACCAGAGAATTCTGGGAGTTGTGGGGCTTTTGAGCTTGAATCTGAGACTCTGGGCTGTCCATAAGGATTTCTCCTTGGAGCTGTGAGTGTCTGCTGGCTGTGATGTTCTTCTGCAGAGATCTTTCTTCTCCATCCTGCTGGTGCAATACTCATGCTTAAATCCTCACTGTTCTGTGGGAGGTCATCTGGCATCAGCTTTATTTGGAGCTCAGGGTCTTCACAAGAGCTGCCCTCTTCCACATTTTCCATCCTGGGATGGGAGCTGTTGGTCATCCACTTCAGTCAGCTGTTGGTGCTGACTGAAGTAGATGATAGACATTTAATAGCTCAGTTCTGGGAGCTGTATGCCAGAGCCTGGGCAGGAGATTGCAGCTTTCCCATGGATTCATTCACCAGGACAGGAATTCAGCAATTGCCCAAGCTTTCAGACATTTTCCAGGTCATTGTGCCTTCCATCTTTCAGGATGCATTTGAGGAGCTCTGGTTATCACACCTTAAAATTCATCATTTACTTTTTCTCCTTAAATCCCTACCATGCAAAATGCCTTCTTCCATTGCTAGGGTCTCCTCCTCATGCCTTCCCTCTCCTCAACCCCTTCAAAACCTGGGTCAGGATTCCCATTTGCATTTTCTCTTTAGAGGAGGGATTGCGATGTCTGATTAGTTGATAAGAGAAATTTTAGAACTTTGCTGTAGGTTTTCAGTGACCTCCAAAGAGAGCTTAGGGATTTTGCAAGATGGCTGAGGAAGGTGGATCCCCACTTTGTTGGCAGATTGAAGATCTGGGGTGAAGTTGTTCAAAGGAACTGAATGTCCTCTCAGGCTTTTGAAATAGGTTGTTGGTGTTTTAATCCATTGTAAACCTTAGGCAAAATGGCACTACTGTGTCTGGACAGGGGTCCCATGTGGGATTTCTCATCTCTAGAGTGGTTTCATTGTGTTCCTTTTTCCCTCCCCCTCAAATAATCCCCATCAAAAATGCCATATTAGTTGAATTAGTTTGTTCAGTGTTGTCCAGGATAAATCATTCCCTGTGCCTTCTCAGCAGACATTAGCTCTCCAGTTGCTGCTATTTTAACCACTGAATTCACCCAAGGTACTGCTTGGTGCTTTCAGGAAGACAAAAACTCCCAAATCTGCAGCCCTTCCCAGCTGGGTGCATTGATTTTATGTCAGCCTGGGGAGGGCCTGTCAGGAGCCACGTGGTGCTCTGGAGTTTGTGATGCCAGGATGCCAATATTTCTGCCAGGCACATTGAGTGGCTTCCAGTGGGAATGCAGGCAGCAGACTTGCCTGGGCAGGCTGCTGTAATTCTCCTGGTGCTGTGGTTTATGCTGAGCTGTAGATTAAGGATAAAACACTCGATTTTGTAATCATTATATCTACTCCGGAGTCGTTCCGTAATGAATCCTCTCACTGACCCAGGAGCTCAGCAGCCACAGGATCTTTATGTTACCAGCTGCCATGCTGCAGCTAAAGGAGAGTCCCAGGCTCTGTGCTTCTGAGGATCAGCCAGGGGAAAAAAATCCTCTCCCTCCTCCCCCAAAAGATAAATCCTGAGCATGACTTCTTCCCGGATTAATTTCAGTAATTTTAAACCAGATGTTTCGTTACTAAAAAAAAAAAAAAAAAATTAGTTTCCTAACCTGCTTTGCATGTGTTTTATGGAGATCAAAATGAAGCATCCTCTAGGCTGAAAACTGGGAGATTCTAGTTTAAGTATATTACATTTTTGGGGACATAACAGGAGCTGAAAGATTGCAAAGACAAGGAACTTTGAACCCTTTGGTTATCAAAACAGAGATCTTGTTTCTAACAGAATGGCTCCTTGAAAATCTGAAACTTTTCCTTTCCTAGGAATTCACCTGTTGTCCTGCCTGAGCAGATTTGGTCACGGTCCTGTGGGATTAATTCCTTTTGGGTGCTCAGCCAGCTCGAGACTGATATGCCATACATCAGGTGTTGTGGTTCATGGCTATTTATATTTTCAGAGGAAACACAGGGCTGGTTGTTTAATTATGAAAAGCTTCTGCTGCTGGAGACACAGTTGTCATTACTGACATGCCAAGAGACAGTTCTGACTTAGTGGATGCTGTAAATCCTTTTATGCATCGAGCCTGGAAAAGTGGTTTCAGGGGAAAACATGAGCAAACTTGTTAGCAATTTCTTTTCCACTTCTTTTTTTTTTTTGCAGTTTTATAGATTCTTCTGTGTATGTAAAAAGCCTGATTTTCTTGAGTGCCTGAGGAATTTTCAGTGTTGCAGAGTAGAAATAACTTGCTACNACTTAGTGGATGCTGTAAATCCTTTTATGCATCGAGCCTGGAAAAGTGGTTTCAGGGGAAAACATGAGCAAACTTGTTAGCAATTTCTTTCCCACTTTTTTTTTTTTTGCAGTTTTATAGATTCTTCTGTGTATGTAAAAAGCCTGATTTTCTTGAGTGCCTGAGGAATTTTCAGTGTTGCAGAGTAGAAATAACTTTTATTCCAGCGGGTTAATTTATTGTTGGTATTTAAAAAAAATCAGAATTCTGAAAGGGTTCCATTTTGAAAACCTGGGTTTGGTCCTAAATTGGAGGCACTTAAAAATGGCATCTACTCCTTTCTGTCTCGATTTTCTCAGTGAAACTGTGAGACCATTGTGGTTGTGGAAAGGGAACCCTAAAAGTGCCTCAATCTGCTTTTAAATGGAAATCTTCCAAACCAAAAACGAATTATGTGCTTCCATTGAGTGACATAAAGGGTAATTCTTAGGTCTCTTTTCCATGTTTTATTTAAAACAAAAATTCCCTCAATGAAACAGTAAACTTAATGAAAACCTGTTTAAATTTTAATGAAATCCTTAGGACAAAGCAAAGTTGAATATGTTACTTCCAAGGACATTGGGAGACTTGATATTAGATAAAATGGAACCAATTGAGATACAGTCAATTAAAAATTGAGGAGAATTTGTCCCAGAATTTAGGCTTTAAGCCTGGTTACCTAAGAAAATCTTGCCATGACTGCAGGGCAGTATTTTGCAGTTGTTTTTTTTTTTTTTTTCCATGTTGAAATTTTACTTCCAGAGAGGTTTTTGAAGGCTTGAATGCAATCCAGGAAGGGATCCTATGGATGTGTGATTAACAGATGTATCTGTGATGACACAGGGTAGCTGGGACCTATCAGCATGGTAAAACTAGAATGGATTTTAAGGTCACTTACTTGTGTAATGTTGGGAGTTCCTTTTCTGTCTGGTCCCTTAACACTTTGATTTTTCTGTCTTAATTAATTCAGCAGTGGTCCTGCTGTTTCTTTTGGAAGATGATGTGGCTTTAACCACCCCGTGTACATCCTGCTGTGCACCTCAGCGTTTCTCTGGTCACAGGATCCTTTGCAGGGGGTTTCAGAAAGATTTGCTGGATTTAGAAGAGTGGTAAGGCTTCACTCTTTGGAGAGGAATGTGCTGGAGTTACCACAGATCCTTCCTTCTCCTCTGACCTCGTTTTGTGGGGGAAGATCTAAGCTCACAAGATGTGAGACCGTCAGTTCTCCTTCTTGCTTCGGGCAGGGAAATATCTGTGAGATCAGAGGCAAGCCTCTTGAAATCCCTAGGAAAAGGCATCATCCATGATGCTTTGCAGCCTAGGAGGGAGCTGTGCAGTTCAGCTGCTTTTCCTGCTGGGATCAGCATCCTGAGTTGTCCACTTATCCCCTTGGATGGCATTTCTGTCTGGTCAGAGCTGGCTGTCACACCTGGTGTGTCCGGGCTGCCAGAGGCACTGATTTGTGACATGAAGCTCTCTCATCACCAGTTTGTGAATTATTATGGTGATGCTGATTTCCCTCATTAAAATAGGGAGTGTTAGTATCAAGAATTAACTGGGAATGATGCTCTCTGAGCAAAATATTTTTGCTGGGCTTTAACTGCTTATCAGCAAGCAGTGCTCCACGCTTTGAGCCTGTGGCTTTGTGAAGAAAATGCAGGATTGAAATCTAGCACAGGGAACCAGCAGTTTGTTCACAGGTGATCCTTTCCCTCCTTTTAGTCAGGTATTTTGTTCTGCAGGTCTGCCTGATCTGATCTTCAAGGTCAAATCTTCTCCTCAGCATCCTGTTTATACAGATGCCTTCATTAGCCTCTGCAAATAGCTGCTAAATCCACATGTTCAGGCCGAGGAGATGATAATTCCTCATCTGGCAGCCTCAGTAAGTAACCTCCTTGTCAAAATCAGCTGTAGGGCTACGTAAAAGGTGCTGTGAGGTCTCTGCACTCAATATTTTTAGTGCATTCTGTGTGGTGCCAGCGTGTTTGCAACCTTACTGAAGTCATTTCATGCTTCTGTAATTCATTGGGTTTTTAGTGTATTTATAGATGCTATTTTATCAAGCACTGCAGTAGAAACGATGAGAGCATCTGGTGAAATCCATCACATCTCGTGCAGCAACCTCTGTAAAAATGACCTTGGTAATCGAGCCTTTCCCCCTTTGGATGGCTCCACTAATGTTTTAAAGGCTTTAGCTATGTAATGTCACTGGGGTGCCCTCAGTGTCACTGCTGTGCTTTTCTGTGGTGGAAGCCACATCAGCCAGCAATGGCACCTGAAACAGCAGAGCCACCCTTCAGCTGGCACCCACGCCCTTGGCCGTGACCAGGTGGGAGCAACACAGCTGTGATTTCTTGGGATTCCTGTGGGGAACCCTCCCTGAGGTGGTGTTGGAGCAGCTTCTGTGTGGGGTGACAGAGCAGGGCTGTGTGAGGAGTGTTGGGCAGGCCAGGGAAATGAGAACTATCCTCCTGTGCTGGCAGGGAGAGCCGTTCCCCTGCTTCATCCTTCAGTCTCTGGGAAGCGGTGCCCGAGTGGTTTAGGTGGGGACTGCAGCCCTGCCAGCTTGCAGCCTTGCAGAGAAGCTGGAGGGGAGGCTTCTGGAAACATGATCAGCATGTTTCTATTTGGGGAGCCCACATTCCTGCACTCCCGAGTCCTGAGTTACTGTAAGAGCTGCAGCTGCTTTGATGTCGGTGGAGCTGGGCATTTTCCCAGCTGAGCACTTGACCCTGGTGCTGGCAGTCAGCCTTCCAGGCACTGAGCTCCTTTCATGAAGCAGGGCTGCAGGCTGGCCACGGCCTTGCCAGTTGGTGTTTTCCAAGAGAGCATGGATTTGCCTTCTCACCTCCCTTCGAGGGATTTGCAGCAAGCCCAGCTGCTGCCCTGTCTCTGTTTCGTACCTTGTCTTGGCCCTACATGTTAAGTTCTGGCTCTTGTGAGCCAAGCTCCCACCTACACATGTAAAGAAATGATCTGGAAGTTTAGAGTTAAAGGTGGGATGGAGATTCCCTTCACATGGCTGCCTTTATACACCCTGTTGGGAATGCAGCTCCCTGGGTGATTCCTGTGCTTCCGAACCACTTCTGTGAGGGGCAGCGTGCTCTGGCATCCAGAGGCTGCAGTCCAGTCTGGAATACCAGAGGTGTTGAGGGGTTGGCAAGGCTTTTCCTGCTCCCATTCTGGTGTCCTGGGTGTGGGCACAGTGTCCAGGTGATGTTCTCCTGGCAGGAGGAGGGCTGTGGTTTGTGCTCTGTGCGTGTTCCTGCAGTAGTTTCAGCGGGGTTGCTCTTGCTCCAGTCACACAGGATTGTCCTTGCCTTTCCAGCACCTGGAGTGCTGGGAATGCAGCTGTGCTTTGCCTCTGGCTTCCCTGGGCACAGCTCCTGGCTGTGCTTGCTGTTGGTGTCTCTGTTTCCTGGCAAGGCACTTGCTGTGGCTGCTGAGAAGTCAAATGAGGTCCTCGACTGGGGTTTATTTTTTCTCTTTGCACAGTCACTTTGGTCACTGGGAAGTTGGTGATCCCTATGTGTGTGTCTGAAGGAGTTGGAAAAAGGTATTTTAGGAATCCAAGCAAAACTGCTTTTCTCTCTCGCCTCCCCTCATTTCCCCTTTCTCCTAATCACCACTTTACACAGACTTCCAGAGGATTTTCTGATGAGCTTTTGGCCTCCTTGTGTTCCAAATGCTGCTTTATTGACCCTGTTGTCCATGTGGGGACCTCGAAATGAGAGCAGTGCAGTGGGACTGGTGTGCAGGAATCTTTTGGTATCCTTTACACAGAGTGTAGATTTTCAATTTTATCAGTGACAAGGTTTTTTTTCAATAGGGAAGTTCCTTCTCCTAGTGTTTTCCCTGGAATTTTAATGTGAGCCTGTATATGAATAAATAAAAGTTCCTGCAGGCATCTTACCTTTTTTTTTTTTGCATTGTACTTTTAAATAGCTGTGCTTACAGGAGCCTGTTTCCAATTTCATCTGAGTTTTTACAGACCTAGGGAAAGGAAAAGCCTTTCCTGTGGACTTTACACATTCAGAGTTTAAGTCCTGTAGGAGAAGAGCAGGAAGGGGCACCCACCCTGACCCTTTGAAGTGCTAAAAGCAGGTGTGCACCTCCTATATCCAACTTCGAGCAAGGTCTGTGTACTCTTTAAAAAAAAAAAAAAAGACAACTTGGAAGCTGGACTAAGCAGTGGTTGATTGTATTTCTGTGCCCTTGGTTTGCTGGAGGTTTGTTTTCTGCCAGCTGTTTTGCTGTTTATTTTGTGCACACCACATCCGAGGAGTGGCTGTTGGTAAAGGCAGTATTTTGGGTAATTCCTTGGAATAGCATTAAAAAACAAGAAACCTGCAGAAAAGTCCTGCAGAATTTATCCAGCAGAAGAGGCTGTGCATCAAGGGGTTTGTTTGTGTTCAAAACAGGTTTTTTTGAAAGTTTTTGATTCAGGATTTAGGCCAGCTGTGATAAACCTGTCACCTTTGCTGGGGTTTTAGATGAAGGTATTTGGGAGAGAAAAAAACCCTTCTGGTGTGGCTTGGATCTGTACCCATCCTAATTTCCTCAGAGCAGGACATGTCCCAGCCCCAAGGAGAGGAAATCTCATTTGTTTAAGGGAACCCTCTGTGGAGAGGTTCAGAAGCTCAGGGCTTGCTCCTCCTTGTCTGTCTCGACCAGATTTGTGCACAAAACAAATAACAAAGCTGGATTTGCTTTGGAAAGCAGTGATTTATGGTGTGGAGTCACTAAACATGTTTGCACATGAGTCCTTTGGGCATGCATAACAGCTTAGCTGGGGAACCTACCACAAAAGCATTCATTCCTTCTTATCTTGCCCCAGAGGCCAGGGCCAGTGGTGTTTTTGTTTCTGGTCCCAAAGAAACTGGCTGCAGGCAGGGTGAATTAGAGGGGGGGTCTCCAGGCTTTCTGAAAGGGGCAAAAAGAGGTACACTTCAGTATTATTTACAAAAATACCCCCCACATTATGATATATGACATCTGAGTACAGGATACAACATCCTGGCTTTTACTGGACATAATGGACCAGCAGGACCAGGGCAGTGACTGTCCCTGTGTGCTGGCCACTGGTGAGGCCCCACCTTGCACCCCTGGGGACAGTTTTGGGCTCCTGGCTCCAAGGCAGACACAGAGGGGCTGGGACATGTCCAGGGAAGGGAATGGATCTGGAGCACAGGTCTGGTGAGGAGCAGCTGAGGGGGCTCAGCCTGGAAAAAAAAGGAAGCTCAGGGGGGACTTTAATGGTCCCTGCAACTCCCTGACAGGGGGTCAGAGTGACAGGACAAGATTAAATGGCCTCAAGTTGTACCAGGGAGTGTTTCCATTGCATTTTAGGGAAAATTTCTTCAGTGAGACAGCGACCAGTGATGGAAACAACCTGCCCAGTGCAGTGGTGGAGTCCCCATCCTGGAGGGGTTTAAAAGCCCTGTGGATGTGGCACCTGGGGACATGGGTTAGTGGTGGCCTTGGCAGTGCTGGGTTGATGGTTGGACTCCATGGCCTTGAAGGTGTTTTCCACCCTAAGGGATTCCATGGTTCTGTGACTCTGTGAAAGCTTTTGAGGGCTCCTGGCGTGTTAGGACTCGAGTGTTAAGGCGTGATAAAATCCCTCTGTGAGTATTAGGGGCTTACAGTTCAGGGGGAGCAGTGTGACAGGAGCTGGGTATTTGGCATTGCTGCTGTCACAGCTGGAGGAACATTAATCTGATTTTTCACTGTTCATTTGTGGTGAGCTGTGCAGGGGGGTGCACAAGGATGGAGGGGATCCAGAAGAGGGTCCTGATTCCTCGTTACAAAGGACTTGAGCTCTGTCTGCACCCATTCTCAAAGGGAAAGTTAAGGGGTAATCTGTAGAATGCTACAGAGGGAACAGAAATTATTATAAATAAACCTCTTCTACCCATAAGAGAATGGAGGAGCCAGAAAATGAAAGCTAAATAAATTCAGCTTAGGAACTAGGCAGACTTTTACTGTGGAGATTGGAAATCATTGGAACGATTTCCTGACGTGTGCTATCAATTATTCTGTATCACCAGAAATCTTTAAATCATGGTTGGCTTTTTTTCCCCCTGGAAGTTACTCTTTCGTTAAATTGCAGCTTTTGGACCAGAGTCAAGAATTAATTTGTTCATTAGCTGAGTGCAGCAGCACAGGCCCTCTTACATTCCAAACCAGGCAGTTTTGGGGTGGGATCTGTGGAAGTGCAGTGCCACAGGCACAGCGTTGTGGGGAAGGTGTGTTCATCTCTCCTGCCTTTTCACATCACACCTAAGGGGAAGCTGAGGGAATTCTGTCTTGCTCCACTGATGCTCCTTGTGTGTGAGTGGGAGGTAAAGCCCACTCCTGTCTCAGGATTAAAAGCTGTGCCTTGCTTGCACGTAACTCTCGCTGCATAAGAGCAGTATACACAGAAATGGCCAAATCATGGTGTGCTGCTTTATTCCTTGTTTTGGGGAAAGAGAAAGGAAGGAGGGAAAGGCATCCTTCCCACCTGCTGGTAACATCCAGCTGATTTACACCCTCTCCCCGTGGGTCTTGTTCTCCACCAGCTGGGGTGAGTGGCCAAATGAATGCTGAGGAGTTATGGTGGCATAAAACTGATGGGAGAACAGAATTATGGAGGTCATAAGCTTGTTCCACATTAGAAACCCAGCCTGCAGGAACAAGCTGTGCAGTGCCCTGGCTCCTGGGAGGATTAATTACAGATGGTGGCTGTGGCAGCTAAATCAAGTGCCTCTAATGTTGTGTAAACTTCATTAAACAAATGCCGAAGCAGGGCTGTAATCTATGTGAAATGGGATAGCATGGCGAGGGTAGAAAAGGAAAACACTCTGTGGGAAGTTAAAAAAAAGAATCCTCAGTGTCTAAATCCACTGAAGCAATTTCTTCTACCTCTTGTGCTTTAATGGTAGAATTTTAAACCACAAGCTTTTAAACTTATTATCTGGTAAAGCCTCTGTAGCTTGAATTAATAACAAGTTTCAGCTAATGCCTTGCTGAATTCCTCTTAGTCAGCAAATCCTGGTTTATCTGATATGCTCAATCCTTCCTGATATTCTGCCACCACGTGCATTTGGCCATTTCTTTTCCACTTGTGGAAATGGCAGAGGAGGAAGCGCCGACCATCAGCTTGATTGTGGCCACTGTGGTTGCTGGGCTGGTGTGGTGCAGGGTTTACAGGAGCCTTGGCTCTAACTCTGGCTGCAGGTTTGTGTTTTAATCTGAAAGTGAAGCGCTTCTGCATGTTGATAGACTATCCTAAGCAACTCTATCTGATTTGGAGTCCAAGAAAGGCAAGTTCACCCAGCTGTCACCTGCAATGGGTGTAGTTTAATTCTGCTCTGGATCGTGAGTGCCCGTGCGCTGCTGCAGGAGGGGGTGCTGGCATTTCCCCTGCCTCCCTCAGAGGAGGCAGCAGCCTGCATCAGGGAGAAGTGACTGAATCTCTGCTGACTTAGCAAGTGAAAATCTGCTCAGCAGAGAGTCCCAATGATGGCAGTGCTGGGGCTGGGAACCTGGGCATGGAGGAGGCTGCTCTGGAGGAAGAGTTCCTAACAGGGGCCACGGTGGGATTAATTCATCTGCAGCTTGTGATTTCACCCTTAGCAACTCAGGTGTTGACATGGTGAGGGACTGAAAGGCCAGTTAAATGAACTGAGCTTTTCCAGACAGGGAGAATTAACTGAGGAGGAGAAGCCAAGTGACAAAGTTTTTGTGCTTGTTTAGTTCAGCTGTTTGTTTGAAGTTGGATAGTTGAGGTTGTGTTAGACATTTGTCACTACAGACACTCTCAGTGTGACCCTGTGCCTGGCTGAACAATAAAGTGGATAGTAGCTTGTCCTTAAAGGAACTACAGGAGATCTAATACCCAAGGGAGTGCTTTTTTAACTATTATTTTCTCTCAAAATAATATTTTAAAAGTGATTTCCCCTGTTGTCTCTCCATCCTCTCCCAAATCCCTGTCTATGGACAGGTGCTTTAAGGTGGCTTGTGTAGCTCTTTCAAGATCTGGAGCTTGAAGTTAGGCTGAGGATTTAGGGATCCTGACTGTGGTTTGATTCTTTCCTCTGCTGTTTTAGCTGTGTGGTGCCTCCACAGGACTTGTGAAGGGATTTTTGGAGAGGAGCACTGAACACTTTGATGCATAAATTTAGGTTCAGGAGCTTGACTTAGCTCAGGTGGTTTGGAAAATGCTGACTTTGGAAAATGTCATCTTTCTCTTGCAGTTGAGGAGGGCTTGAAAAGAAACCAGTCTTGCCCAGTCTCTTTTTTGATGTAGGAAGCAAGAGAAAAAGTTGTACCTTTTAAATAAAGGTAAATTTCAAGCAGTGAACGTATTTCAGCTTTTATGTTGGCAGTTTTGGTTTTGAAATGCATTTTTAGGTCTTCTTTAAGGAATCCAGGACTAGAAGCCTGGCCCTGCACTGCCCTGCAGGTAAGTGCTCAGAGGAATTGCTTTTGGTTCCCCACGGTTTAGATGCAGCTGAAGAGAAATATTTTGGCCTTTGGGCTTCATCAGATAACACAGCACAGGCTCTGTGATCAGTGGGAACAGCACACGTTCTTAGGGGAAGTGCTGGAATTTTTATATTTGTCATAAAATGCTGCAAAATGCCTTTTTCTTTTCCTTTCCAAGCTGTTCTGCTGAAGGGAACCCTCATTCCTCCTCTAAAACTGCTTCTTGCAGTAGGAAAACCAGCACAGCAGCCAAATGCTGCCTGTTCTTCCCTCCCCTGCTCCCTTCTCCTCAGGAGCAGCTCAGGAGTGCACGTGTGGTTTGTGCTCAGGATGATTGATGCTGAGGAGTTGTACAGAGCTGATGAGTGCAGTATCAGTGGGATCTCTGCTAGCTGGTTTTTTCAGGAAGGAGGGATGTGGCTTTCCTCAAACTGGGAGTCGGGCAAGCAGCCAGTGGAGTACCAAAAATAATAAAATCCTGCAAGTCCAGACCCAGCCGAATTGCAAACGACTTTGAATGGGCCTGCCTAGAAAATCCTGGAGCCATAATGATGGAAAGGTCTTAATTGCATTTTTTTAAAGAAGCATCTCCAATTCTGACAGTCCAGAAGTCCACATGGGCAGGGGGGAGGAAAGACTGATAGATCCATGTGTGCAAACATTCAGTCATTGCATTTCTTTTCTGGGTGCTTTATACCTAAAATGAGGGGAAATTGGAATTAAAAGCTAGTTTACAGCTGGCTAACACCAGTACATTTCTATTTACCAAGGCATTTATTTTGTGTGTGAAATCTGTGTCAAGCCTGGGAAATACTTTTCTGTAGATGCCTTGACAAGGAACATTCCTGAAGCAATCTTGAGTTTATGATCATCTATTTAACCCCATTTCCTTCCTGTTGTTTGGATTTATCTGTATAACTGTGAGTTGTGCTTGCTCAGGAAAGGTATTTTCCAAGAAAAACATTTTTATGTATTGAGGATAATTAGTTTATTTGTTTCTCCTTGAGGGATCTGTTAAATATATTTTCTTCTTCTTTTTTTTTTAAATCATTATTTTTTGAGTCTTAGACCTGTTGTGGTGCACCGATGGGAAGTGTAAAAAAAAAAAAAACCAAAACAAAACTATAAATCATGGATCCTTTGGGAGGTTTTCCAAAAAATCTCATGTCAGGACAGTTTGGTGCTTTGGAGNTCTCTCTTTAAAAAGACTAAAGTAGGTTTTCTGGCCTTCTGGGTAAACCTCATCCTAATTTTCATCCCTTGCTCTATGTGAAGCTCCAAAATACCTCTAATTAGGGAAAACCTGGAAATGAAAAGCAATTAAAAAAGAGTTGCTTCTAATGAGTTTTTGACACCGGTGCTGGTGCTGAGGGCGAGTTTCCAGGAAGGGGGAATTGCACGGGGAGCCATGAGTGGCAGGTTAGCCACTGGAACACATTTCCCTGCTTTGGGCAACACTGAAGTTACTGCTGGCTCTGCCTTGCTTTTTCCCAGCTCTGCCTGGAGGGAGGCATCAAACCGTAGCTGCTGCACGTGGATGCAGGGGAAGGCAGCCTGGGGTCCCAGGAATTGCTGCTTGCCTTGGGATAGAGGGCTTGCTGCGGGGCTGGGCTGTCCTGTGGCAGCACGAGCAGTGTCCTTTCAGCGTGGGGTTTGATGGAGAGATGTCCTTGCAGCTTCTCCTTTCTCTCCCTACCCACGGCCCAGCGCTCTCAGATGGAATTCCAGGTGTCCCTTTGGCACCGACGGGCGGGGCTGCTCATGAGCGTTCCAGCTCCCAGCAGCTGTGCCTGGCTCTTAACTGCACGTTCCTACAGGTAAATGGCTGTTGGATATGGTGTAAAGGAATTAAATGCTGATGGCCTGAGCAGATGATACAAAAGGCCTTCTGACAACTGGATGGATGATAATGGTTCCCTCAGTCACTGGAGATGTAAACAGGCACTTCACACACCGTTCTCCATGCTTTAACTCCAGAGAAGGATTGGCTGCCTCGAGTTTAAGCAGGTATGAAGAGGAGAGGGAGAGGGGAGAGGAAGCCTGTGCTTGCTCATGTGTCTGTAAAATGCTGAACACACAAAGATGGAGTAATTGAGACAAGGCAAATGTTTATACAAGGGCATTTCTAGAGCGCCCATCCTTAGCAGGAGCGGAGTTCAACTTGCCTGGGGGAGAGGATGAAATGAGACCGGAGACTTGTTTTATTTTGTTTATCTGCAGGGGAATCAAAGCAGGGCAAGGGACAGCTTTGATGCGGGGTCAGACATGGGTTTTGTTAAGGGCAGGGTTTGGTTTTGATTCATTAGCCGGATGCAGAGGGAGGAGGCCTTGCCTGGACGAACACCAGCAGGAATAATTGCTTTGCTGGGAGAAGAAGAAAATCTGACAGTGGAGTAAGGGTGGGTTTCTGCTGACTTGGTTGCACTTTGGGCAGTGAGGAACCATGGCTTTATTTCTGGATTGCCCAGTGGCAGGTACTGAAAAGGCCTTCAGAAGGGCACCTGTCTGCCTTCAGCTGGTCCCTTTAAAAGAATTTACTGTGGAGCACCTCCTCTTACTCCTTTTTGCAGTCTTGCTCTCAGGTTTTTTCTGAAGGGACATTCTTCTCCTGATGAGGAAGGTGGTTTTGCTCACTGTCATAAATTCCCTCTGAGCTAACAGCTCCTGGATGAGTTTCAGTGTGGCACCCTGCTTGTGCACAGAACAGCCAGGGTTCTCAAGCTGGCAGCAAATGTTCCTGGCTCCTACAGACAGAGATTTTGGAGAGATCAAGCAAGTTGTGTTATACCACACTGGCAAATTATTGGTGCTGAATACTTGTCTTGAAAAAATTGCTAACAAAGGGCCTATCACATCCAAAACTTCCACAGGTTTTGGCTGCTCCTGGCTGTCTGATCAAAGTGCTTCAGGGGGGATCAAAGATCACTCCACCCTCTTAAGATTCCGTGGGGGTTTGGCTCCTGGGCTGGAGCTGCCACTTAAGGGGACACTTGTATCCCGATGGGATTTAGACCTGTGACCCTGCAGGGGTAGAGCTGACTCTGCCAGCTCATTTTATGAAGCCATCATTCATTAACAGCTTTCTGAAACAGAGGTGGAAAGCTCTGCTTTCCTGCCACTTTCCTGAGAGGTTCCCTGCTCTCTCCTTCCTTGGAATTTGTGCAATTTGCTGTTACATTGAAGCAGTGGACAACCTATGAGTATTGTGTGTGACAGGCTGCTCCTCCTAGGACTTCCATCTTGCATAAATCACTTCTCTTATGCCTCTCTATAAAATTTAAATGACATCTGAAAGGAAGGGACTTTGCCAGCCCCGTCCAGCTGAAATATTCAGCTTGTTTTACATTACATTGGCATTGCTCAAATCAAGATCTCAGCCTTTGAGTTGGGACTTGTGACCACCTAAAAATTAGGGCAAAGCATCCACAGGAGACATTTTGGAGAGAAAATGTGATATTATTTCTTACCCTAAGGGTCTGTGAGCTTTTGATTTTCTTCTAGTGTCACACTGGCTGCTGTGTCTTTTCATTGAAAGCAATAATTGCTTGCAGTCCTTGGGTTTTGGGTCAGCAAAACAGGCAGGCTTGGGTCTGCTTTACATTCTGGTCCATGAAGAAATTGTCCCTTGTCTAAAGTGATTTTCCTTCAAACTGTTAGGTCTTGGAAGCAAATGTTTTTGTGAGACAAGGTGGTTCACTGGAATACTTCACCCTGTTTTTCCTCAGGGGTATTTCAAAGCAGCAGTAAAGTGTCATCTCCTTTCAGAGTCTCTTTAGGTTCTGGGAAGGCTTAAAAAGCTAAATATTGAAAGATAAATTGGCTTTGCCATCTGAAAATTGTAAAGAGATTTGAGTGATGAGATGGTAACACAATGGCAAGATTTGGTGAATGCCACAATGGCACAGCAGTGAAGCTGGTGAAGGTTTGGGAAGTTACAGCAATTAGCAGAGCCAGCCCCCAAAACAAGCAGGGAAAGGTAAATGATGTGAAATGGGCTGAATAATAAGAATGTAATGAATGATGTCTGTAGGAAATGGGAAAAAACCAGGGAGAAGAAAGGCAAAATGACAGGAATGAAGGACATTCTAGGAAGGTGTGGAGAATGCTTCCCTCCCCTGTAGTGAAAGCATTTTGAAGTGATTCCTGCCATCATGGATTTTCTGAAGGCACTTTGTCTTTTCCCAAGCCAGCCCCTTGCCAGGCGTGGGGATTTCAGTTCTCTGAAAATGCACGTAGCAGGGCTGCTGGGGGTCGTGGCAGAGGGCTGGATTAACATTCCCAGCAGGCTCTGGGGGTTGGATAGTTTCTGGGATCTTTGCTTATCCCCTGTGATGTGGTGGGAACCATGTGCTGATGATTGCGAGCAGGTGATGCCGCTGGAGGGGATTATTGGAAGTACAACTCCCTTTTCTTCCCTCTGGCCACAGCTTGGAGGTGCAGCAAGGAGCCTGGGAGCCTGCCTGCTGTCTTTCTGCCCCAGGTTTTCCTCCTTTTTGCTCTTGGAGCCAGAGGTGCTCACTTTAGCATGGCAGCACGAGGAAAACCCCATCCTTTTCCTGCCATCCTGGATGACATTTTCCTTACGCTTGCAGGCCCAAGGTGGAAATGCAGCTGTGATCGTGGCTGGATAAGCTTGCTACAAAAGCTCCAGTGGGGTAGCTAATCCTCATCCCTGAGAGGACAGCTCTCTTTGGGTATAAATCTCTATTTTTCCAGTGCAAATGATGGGGTGGGGAGGGTGGGGTGGACACGACAGGACTTGTGCACGTAGCTCATGGGCACTTCAGCCTCGGTGTGCTCTGTCTGCAGACGTGGGAGTGGTGCCCAGGTTAATCATCCAGGGAAGGGGAGGGAAAAAAAATCCATGTGTTGGCTCCTTTTCAAGTCAAGTGTGCTCCGAGCTAGGCTCCGAAATTCTGCCTCTCTCTGTTCCTCATCGTGGGGAGGGAAAGTTCTGCAGATTAATAGGGGGTTAAGCAACTTTTCCTGCCTTTGTACATCCTGATTTCCAAGCACAGTGTGTCTTGGCTGTCTCAATGTCTCAGCCCAGTGGGAGCTGGTGTGGGCTGTGGGATTTGGGATTTGCCTGGAGCAATCTGCTTTTGCAGGGAGAGCCCTGGCTGTCTCGAGGCTTTCATCAAGCAACTTTCATTGGCCTCTTGAAGGTGAGGGGAAGCTGGAGGATCTTTAGTGAGCTGTGTTAAAAAGAGCTGCAGGCTTGCTTTCCTCTTTGTTTCTAGGAGTCTCCCCTCAGTGTGAAGCTCTCTGGTACGTGTTTTGAGGAGAGGATGCTGGATGGCTGCAATTCCCACTGGGCTTAGCTGCAGTTTTAGCAGGTTTGTCCTGGAAGGTGATAATGCAGCCACTTCCCACTCTTCTGTTACTGCACATCCTCTGTTCTGCGTCCCCTTGTGCAAGGACTTCTGTATTCCTAGAAATAGGAGACAGTCATAAAAGGCATCAATGACCTAAAACCCAGCCTTTTCCAGGGCCATCTTCCACTAGACCAGGTTGCTCCAAGCCCCATCTAGCCTGGCTTTGAAACTCCCAGAGGTGGGGCAGGCACAACTGTAGTTAAGGTCCCAGAACCTGAAGGCTGGATTCCTAGCAGGGCTTAAACAGCTGCCAGGTGGGTTTCAAGTGCAATATTTACTGCACTGTAGAAAAGAGCTCTGAAATACTGCGTGTTCCCAAGCTCCTGAAAAATGGGCTGTCTTGTCAGGGCTGCACATGATGGCAGCTTCTTTCCACAGCCTGAAATAACATTCCTCATGGCCCTGAGAGGGGAACATGAGGCACAAGGTGAAGGCTGTGGTTTGGGACGTGCTCTCCTCTGGGTTGGTGCAGTGCAGGAGCTGTGGCTGACCCAGGCACCACTGACCCAGGGAGCCAGGGTTGTTTCCCTGCAGGCAGGAAGGGAGGGAGCCTGGCTGCCAGCTTCTCTCTGGTGACCCACATTGCTTTCCTTTTTTCTTTTTAAGATAAAAGTAACTAAAGATGCAGGGAAGAATGTGGCCTCTGGAGGTCAAATCAAATGATGGATGCAGGTGTTTGGAAAAGCCATCCATCCACGCTGCTGTGCACAGACCTCTGGGAAGGGTGCCAGTGCAGAGGAGTGGAAGAGCTGTGCAAGAAAGAAAGTTAATTCAGTAGTCTCCCATCTCCCAGCTCAGTTTTTTTTTTTTATTTTGCTAAGGGGAAAAAAAAAAAGGGAAAGGGGAGGAAAGGGAAAAAAAGAAAACTACAACAGGGTATTTTTCTATAGCCCTACCCTTTTTTGTTACCAGGTTGTGCTTTATTTACATGCTGCTGGTTTTTGAAAGCATAGGGAGTAACAGGTAGGGAGACACCTGAAGGTATTGGAAGCACCAAGGCCTTGCTGCTGGGAATTCCCATCACCAAGATCTTCAGGAGAGACGGGTGTACTGAAACCAGGATTGTGATTGGAGCCTCTCTAAGTATTTGTAGGTCTGGGAATGTTCCTTTGTGCTTTGCTGCAATGTTCTTAGAAACAAGTCTGGTGCAGCAAAGGAGATTACCCTGCTTTTGCTTTGGAGGGCTTCTTGCTTAGAACTGAGTTGGTGCCTGCAATCAGATGGATCCCATTCATCCCTGGTGTGGGATTTCTGTAGCTCTAGGAAGGTGCCGGGCTGGTGATGGCATCAGCTTCATTCATGCCACAGAGGGAGTGAAGGTGGGGGAAGGAGAGTGTGGAGTCATCTTTCAGGTTTTACAGCTGTGTTGTGGAGGAAACTCTCCCTCTCCATCCTGGGCTTTTCCTTCCTAACCCATTCAGTAGAGGGGACACTTCCCTCAAGAGTGTTTCCTGTGCCGCTTTTCCTAAGTCTCTGCGTTCTTCAGGGAAGCTGTGAATTGTTCAGGGCACAGGCAAGCCCTCAAGCGTGGGACTCCTCTGCTTTGAGACCTTCTCAAAGTAGATGCAGATGAATAAAAACTAAAAACCCAAGGATCCTGCAGGAACCTGGAGTTGAAAGCACTGTGAGATGTTTCTGAAGCCATGTGGAAACTACATGAACAAAATTTTGGAAAATGGGATTTCCTTCTTTGACAGGGGAAAAAAAAAAATTAAAAATACCTAGGCTGCATAGTGGTCAATCTGTTTCACATCTTCTTCAAGAAGGAAGAGAAGGAGATTGCAAGGAAGAGTTCTGCCATATCACAGTGTCATGATTAAATTTGTAGTGAGGCAGCAATTATTTCTAACCAAGCGTGAAGTAGCCTGACAGGAATTGGCTCACACCATGTCAGCGAGCAATCTTCAGCCTGGCAAACATCCATGGCATGGAGAGGGATGTGAGGAGAGCTCTGTGCTCCTCCTCTCACTGAATCTGTGGGGACTGTGATCCCTGAGGCTTCGTGTGAGCCAGAGGTGTGCTTTGAAAAACACATCACCAAGCATTGCTGCGAGCTTATTAAAGAAGGAGGATGAAAATGGTTAACAAAAGCATGTTCTCAGGTGCTACCTGGTGTAATACCCAGCCCATTCTTGCTGCCTGAGGACGGAGGGAAGATGCATTTTCTTCCTCAGCCTGAACTTAAGGGATGCATATGCTGTGCCTCTGCTAAATATTTCATGGAGCAGCTTCTGTAGATTAAGACATCACTACAGTGAAGGAGCCAAGTGCTTTGATGTAAAACTGTCCCTGTTTGAAACGATGAGCATTGGAGAGATTTAGGAACCCCCCAGTCTGTTTTCAAGAGTCTAAATCAGTGCTTATGGAAGTGCTCCCTCTTAGCCTTGCTGCTGCAGCCCCCATGATGGGCTTGCCACGTAAATTGTTCCAAGATTTATTCTGGGAGAGATGTTAAGTACTGAGAAGGGGGTGAGAGACAAAAATTCATGTGCAGGAGCTCTAGAGGTTATGGTAATCTTTGTCCCTGAGCTTGCTTCTCCTGTGGACAGCCAGCTTTTGTGAAATTATTTTTTCTATAGAAGAGGAACTGTGGTAAAGGGAACAAATTGGAGAGATGCTCCAGGTATGGATCATGGTTATTTCCAGAGCAACTCCTGACATCTCCCTGGCACTGTGCTGGAAATCAGGTCACAGAGTCATGGTGGTGTGCACTGAAAAAATAATTATGCTTCAGATAGGATTGCAGGGCTTTAATTTTAAATAAATATTTTTTTTTTGCCATGACCTTTCACGCAGTGCTTCTGAATAATGAAGGCAAAAGGAACTGCTCCAGCATGAGCTCACAGACATGTGATATTGTTTCCTGTCGAATGCTGCCACTGACCAATGGATGATATGATTTATTTCTGACTGATGGCCAATCATGCTAATTAATGGACTGGTACTTCTCCTGCTGAGGCCAACCCATGCCCTCTGTCCATCTTTTATCTGCCTCACGGGAGGGAGTTTAAATGCCTCACAAAGCTGGTTCTTACTCCTTCTTCTCTGAAAAGCCACGGTTTGTGATTCATCTGACCACCCTTTTCTGATCACCCTGGAGTAACTTATCCCTCCACTGCACCTTCTGGCCATGGCTGCTTCCCTGTTGGTGTTGTTGCACAGGTTTTGCCTCTTCTCCCTCAGTCCCCTCACCACTCTTGGACAGGATAAGCTTTTGTACCCCTGGCATTCCTTCTTTCATAGAGAGAGGGGCAATTAGCTGTAGTTCCCCTCAGTTGTTTGGTGTGGCTTTGTTGTCACTATAAAAAAATAATCATAACTTTTAAAGCATGTATGACCCAGTGAATGCCAAGGACTGTGCTGCTTTGCTTCTTCCCTCCTTCCCCCATGCTGTCCCTCTTGATCCCAGTGAAGTGAATCACACTTCACAACGCTGAAGCACACAAACACATGTATTATCTTTGCCATTTTCAGGGTATTTTAAGCCTGATTTTGGTTTTGGGCCTGTAGTTTCTGTGTGCCAGAGTCAATTAATTGAATAGTTTGTAGCAGAAGGCAGCAAGGAGCCTGTGTTTGAGTCAAGCACTGAGATGTTGCCCACTTTCTGTTGCCATTATTTCCATTTGGTTTTGGACATAGGATTGTCCCCTTGTTGCATCTCAGCAGCTCCCAGTGAACCAGAGCAATACTGGAAACAATACTGGGGGATGTGAGGACAGTCTGCACATATCCTTATTCTACAGGCTTTTCTTCATCATTTTTGCTCTTTAATGAAGCCTTTGTTCTCCAAGATTAATGGCTGTGCAGGGGTCCTCTTTCCCTTTGGAAGGGAAGAGTGAAGCAGTTTATTAATCTGCTGCACAGGGAACTGAGATGGAAGATAAGGACATAAAGGGTTGTATTTTTTGGGAGCTGGAGGGGAGATGACTGTGCTTGGACCCACAGTGACAATAGTAGGATTCCAGGCCTGTAATTCCTTGCTTGGAAAGGATACTTCCTAAATATCCAGCCTGGAATTGGAGATAGCTCTGTATTTGCTGACATGGCTTGCAAAATTGCTCAAGAGTGGATTGCTGCCTTCAAGAAGTAGAATTAGGGTTGCCTTTCACCTGGTGCAGAGCTTCAGAGGGCCACGACTGGTACTGAGGGAAATTTCCTTTCTCTGCTGAATCAGCTGCAAGGATTTTCATGGCCTGCTGGGGTTTGCTGTTGTTGTTGCTAGAAAAGGGATAAAAGTCTGTCTTGTTCACTCTGCCCTGGCTGAGATGCAGTTAACATGGCAGCATTTGGCCCACCATAAACCTGCATTTCTGGTTGACATCCCACATCCCTCTGGCAGTCTCACTTCACCATTTGACACAGCTGTCACTGGCTGTTGACTGCTGGTGTCCTGGTGGCTCTCCCAGGTTCAACTTTGGACCAAGCAGCACCACTTGAAGGGGGGCAGAACATCACCTGCATCCAGAGCATCTCACAGCAGAGATGGGCACCCCTGCTGCTCCAGAAATAGCCATTATGCTGTCATAAGTGCTGTCATTAAAGCTGTGATCTAGTTTAGATGCAGTTAATCCTTTACCTCCCTTCTTTTCCACAGCTGTTCAATCAAGCACTCTGGGTTTAACATCATTTTACAGTTTGATATCCACTCAGAAGTCATTTTGGGGGCAGGATGTTTAAAATTTGCCAGTTGGCAGGTTAGGAACTACTTGGTCAAAGGGGAGAAAAAACCAGCAGGAGGACCCCAAATGTTATTCCTGGGTGCTGAGGAGAATTTCTGGAGCGTGCTGTTCATCAAAACACGCAACTGGTCACGGAAAAAATCTGCAGCATAAGAAGATGGGAGAAAACATTGGTTTTTGCTATCAGTCACTCACCATGTCCATTTATAGATGGATTTAATGTGAGAAGAAAGTTTACAAAGAGGCTGCAAGTTGTTTTGGGTGAATCTAGTAGTGACAAACCAAAAGGCATTAACCTTTCTAAAGGAACACTGCTGCTCCCAGAATATTGAACCAAGACCTCTGTGTGCTGATTTAAATCCTGGTCAGAACCAGTGATTTGAAGCCATAGCTTTACATATTGCATTTGGCCCATTTGGGCCCTTTCCTGGAGACTGCTTCTGTGTCTGTGTGAAAGATAGGGTGAAGATTACAACAGCACCTAAGTATTTGAAGAATATTTTGGAATATCATATCCTTGAAATATCTCAGGGCTGCTGGGAAATGTTATTTTTAGACTCTCGATTTTTACGAGGCTGGTACAACCGGTGAAAGACTTTCACAGTTGGAAATGTGGCAGACTGTTGAACTGTGAAAACAGTGCCTTGTTTTACTTTATGTAACTTCTTAATTCCCTGACTGGAAGAAGGAGAGAGCTAGTTCCCAGTTCCTGGAACAGTGTGTTCGTGTTGCTGTGTTGTTAATCGAGCCCTGTGCTTTGCCTTAGCTGCTCTGGACTCTCCTAGGAGCGTAGGACTGAAGCTGTTTCCTCTGAGAGGAGCTCAGTTTCCATCTGATTCCCGAGCCCAGTCGTTCCCGTGTTGTTCTCTGATTGGGAGCATGCTGGAACGAGCCCATTAAAACCCCCTTGCCAAGGAGGTTCTGTTGTCTGCCAGCAAATACCAGATCCAAAAAACACACTCAGCAGAGCAACAGCTCCCCGTTGCCAGAGATAACACACCAACTCCAAACCCAGTGGACACCGGGAGTCCTTTATGTGTCTCTGAATTGCTTTCATCTCCTCGTTGCTCCACTAATGGCTATCCCCACAGACCTGCAGTGCTCTCTGGGCTTCCCCCTCGCTGGGGCTTCTCCTGCCAATTGCCCGGCATTGTCAGGGAATTGGAGTGGGAATTGGAGTGGGAATTGGAGTGGAAATGACAAAGGAAAGCGGCGCTGCCAAGGCTCCTCGCCTGGCAGCCGGTGGGTGATGCTGGTAATTGTTACCAAAAGTGTAATTGCTCCGGGCTCTGCCTGCCGTTTCGACAAAGCAGCCTGGAATTCCTCCTCTGAGACACCTGATCCCTGCCTTTTCTCAGTTGTCTCTGGCACAGGAACTACTTGGGAGGTAAATCCCACCTGGCACTCGAACTTGGAGCTCCCTCGGGGCTTCTCCCCGTGGTTTCTCTCCCGGGGGTTTCTCTCCTCCCTGCTCCCCAAAGCAGAGTCTGGGGGCAGAGCAGCCTCTTGGAGGGTCAACCACAGAATCCCAGAATGGCTGGGGTGGGAAGGGAGCTCTGCAGGTCACCCTGTCCAACCCCCCAGCCCAGCCAGGGTCACCTGGAGCAGGTGACACAGGGATGAGTCCAGGTGTGTTTGGACCCTTGGCAGCTGTTCCAGTGCTCTGCCACCCTCATGGAAAGAAGTTCTTCCTCATCTTGAGGTGGAACTCCTTGTGTTTTAGTCTATGGCTGCTACTTCTTCTCCAGACCAAAAAGTCTGGCACCATCCTGCTGACACACCTTGGAGATACTTGTATGGATTGATGAGATTCCCTCTCAGTCTTCTCCAGGCTAACCAGGCCCAGCTCCCACAGTCTCCCCTCACGAGGGAGGTGTTCCAGACCCCTCATCACCATCAGGTGATTAGTGGGGTGCAGGATAAGCAACAACCCCCTCGTTTTTGGTGTGACACCACGAATCTGCAGCTCGACCCCTGGCTGACACGAAGGCTGCAGCTGTGCCCTGCTGGCTTCACCCTGCTCAGCAATTGCAGCAATGCCACCACCCCAGTGACCGGCTTTCCAGGTCCTGCGTGCTGCAGGGGACACCCCAGCATCCAGGGACATTTTAGGGACGGACTGGATATTTTCAGGGAGCCATAAGAGCTGGAAAGGGGACGCAAACCAGCTGTTGTGTGCTTCTCGTTTCCCCAGTCGCTGCACCAGAATAGCACACACACGGTTATCTGCTGTGATGATATGCCATGCTAAGTGGCACCTGATTAAATTACTGGGGCTTTTCACATAGTAATAGCAGACTGGTTATTTGTGATTTGTTGGGTGGGGTGGGTTTTTTTTGCTGAGGTCGAGGAGGGACAGGTGCAGCTGTCTGAAGTTACGATAGCCAGTTGGAAAAGCAGTGGTCCAAGAGATTTAGGTCTTTCTGTGCTCTGGTTAATGTGACAGGGTGACAGCAGCAAACCAGGAGCACTCACAGCTGCTCTGGGCTCCCTTTGCTCCGTGTCTGCTCTTTGTCTCTGTGGCTTTTTCTTTGCTTTTACTGCTTGTTGTGTTCTGGCCTCTTTCTTTTGTCTTTTTCTCCCCTGCCTTTTTCTCAATCCTCATCAGTATTCTCCAAACCCCTCAGATGCTCACACTGTGCTCCTCTGTCCCCAGTTTTACCTCATTTTGTCTTGGTCTGGGTATCTGTGGGCTCGAAAGGTTTGGGAACATTTCTTGGGTTTTTTGGCCCCTGCTCTGCAGACTGGCCCAAGTAATGTAGATGTATCTCTTCTTGCAGCATGGTGTTTTAAAATTCAGTTGAATTAGGTATCATTTCTTCTTTTGATGTAGGGAAATCCAGGGAATTAATAAATTATAATGGCACTGCTTGGCGTTTAAGGAGTTTTTCCCGTCTTCAAAGCGCTCTCTGCATGGTATTTCATTATTTATACTCTTAATTATATTAGTACTGGCAAGGAAAAAGCCCCTTAAATTGTCATTGATAAAAATACACTCTCAACAGGATTGGAATCCAGCACTCACATTGCAGCAGATAATTTGTCCACTGAGGTGCAGAGCCTTGGAGAAGAAGCTGGGTGGATTTCCAGCAGTTCTTTGGACGTCTACTGAAAATTCTTGCTTTATGTTTGGAACTGTATTGCCTGGGAGCTTTGAGGTGTCCTTGGACCTGCTGGGTGAGCACCAACAAAGCCACAAAACAGGACAGTTTGGTGGGATCCAGACTTTGCAAACTGGATACTTTAGGTCTGTTGCCAGGAATCCTAAGCTAAATGTTGAATTGTCCAAAGACCTGGACGCTGAGACCCGTGAAGTGCTTGGAAGGCTCTCATATCCCAACAGATCAGGTGGTGGTTTCCTGACTATTAGCTAGATAATGAATTTTTAAAAGCTCTGCAGAGAAGTGTCACTTTTGATCCTATACCTGGCAAAAGAAATTTAGAAGCAGCTGATTTGAGCCCACAGGAGCCAGCCTGCTTGGGCTATGATAGAAACCATAGGA
The DNA here is from genome assembly GCA_013397555.1 of Urocynchramus pylzowi. Taxonomy (NCBI): domain Eukaryota; kingdom Metazoa; phylum Chordata; class Aves; order Passeriformes; family Fringillidae; genus Urocynchramus; species Urocynchramus pylzowi. The sequence goes on along the minus strand of VZRH01001403.1, from coordinate 75,210 downwards.
GGAAGAAGAGCAAAGAGGGGTTTTCTTACTACAAACCTGAGCATTTAAGTCTCAAAATGTGAGTAAGGGTGGCTCTGTGCTGACATCGTGCTGTGGGATTCCTTTGGTTATTGTTCCACTGTGGAAGTTGTTTTCCTTTTTTAAAAATTTTAATAAGCATGAGAGGTCAGAGGTGAAGGTTTAGGAGAACCAGGAGATGGGGCACTGAGTCTGTGCCCTCCCTTCCCACTCCTGGTTGCCCTGTGGCTGCCTTCCCTGCCCGCTTTCCACCAGAAGCCAGAGGGATGAGTTAACTCCCACGTGTGTCTTAGCTACAGCTTGGCACACACATCACTTAACCTTCATTTCTTCCCTAACTGCACCATAAATCTGCTGGCAGAGGTGGTGTCAGGCTTTCTGTTCTGCAGCCCTGTGTGAGCCAGGGGAGAAGCAGCTGTGTTCCTGAGCAGGAATTGCCATCCCTCTTTGCCTTGCCCCAGGGGCTGTGCACCTCCTAAGGTCAGCACTGCCACTAACAGGGAATCTCCCTAATCTCCTTTCTGACACTGCTGGAGTGTTCCTAACATGTGCATGACCTTTGCCACAGAGAGGAGCGTGGTTTGATGTTGGAGAAATGCTTTTGGAAAGCAGGGCAGAGACCCAAAGATTTTTTTTTTTCTGCAATATTTTTGGCCATCCCACTATTTGCAAATGGACACTCTTGATCCTGCACCCGACAGAAGTGCCTGAGAAAGTGGCCTGGTTTTTTAGGATATTTCTTCTCTCATTAAGCAGCCTAATGGGCCTTTAAGGCACATTTCAGTGTTTTATCATTATGCTTAACAGTTTTAGTAGTTAGCTGTAAATGTGCTCCTGGCAGTCAACTGTTAATCATCCTTCCTAAGTCCTACTTTGCACTGTGAGTAAATTGAAGTAAATCCCTTGGTGTAAATGAGCATCAAGGTCTGGTCTCCTTGCAAATCCCTAAAAGCAGGCTGGGTGGCTGGGATAGGGGCTGTCCATCCTAGCCAGGAGAACATCCTGTGTGGTGCCAGTTGAGCCCAGTGTTTGTCTGTACAGCAGGGACGGGGATTGTCTAGCTGCAAACAGTGTTCCAGCTGAGAAACTGATCCTCCTCTTCCCCTTTTCTTGTGGAGGCAGCGTGGGATCATGACCTCAGCGGGGAGGGAGTGGAAGGGGGTGGTGGAAACCCTTGTGAATTAGCTCTGGGTGTTCCACTTGGGTGCACTGATGGAGCGCTGGTGACAGCTGTTTCCAGATGTGTCAGACTCTCTGCTTGGCCAGTCTCCTCCGTGGTGTTTGGGAATAAACGTGCCCAGGTAGAGCCTGCTCCTACCTGGCCACGTGTCCCGGAGCGGGTTTGCCTCAAAGCCACCCCTGCTGCCTCAGCACCACCTGCAGCGTGGACAGGCTGAGCCTGATCACAGGGAGGTTTTCCAGGGGTGTTGTACTCGCCTGGAGCTCTTGGAGGTTGGGTTGTGTTGCCGTTGGAGCTGATTATTGGCCCTGCATGGCCTTGCCTTTCAGCTGTGTGTTGGAAGCTGTTGAGTGGGAAGCGCCAACCCTGGGCCTGATGAGCGTGTGGGAGGGAGGGGGGCTCTGTTGCAGTCGGTCTCTGTGGAGCTATTTGAGATGTGTTGTCTAAACAGGCCGTGCCTCGTGCTGCAAGGGCCTCGTTTCCAACTTCCTTTGCAGAATGGCACCTCCTGGAAGCCGGATTCTTGCCAAGGCTGCCGGTGCCGGAGCGGCGTTGTCACCTGCGAGCCCACAGCCTGCAAAGCCCCGCAGTGTGACTTCCAGAAGGTAAGGCCTGCGTGGCTGTGGCTGCCCAGAGCCAGGCACAGGCTCTGTGTCCCTGCACTCCTCCTTGGAGTGAAAACACGTGGTGTGGGAAGCCTTTGTCCCCTTTGCTGCAGCCAGAGGCCGGGTGTTGGAGCAGCTTGATCCCAAAGGAAGCCCCTGAACTGGGCTCCAACCTCCCAGCATGAGCCCCCCTTCGTTTGGAGGTGGGGCTGGGGCTCCCTGGAAGGTGCAGATGGGCACTTTCCACTCTGCTGAGCAACAACAGAGCTGAGATTGTCTGTCCTCCAGTTTCTTCTTCCTCGTGATGGTTGCTGAGCTTTCGTTGTCTCCTGCTTGTCTTTGTCTGGGTCTTCATTAATTGGCCGTGGGATTGGTCTTGCATTCACATCTGGATTGCTGGGGAAGAGTGCACAAATAGCAGTGAAAAAGAGTGTTTTAAAGAGGCTGTCAGGTTAATTATATGGCTTTGTGAAGCAGGTTAAAATGTTTCCCAATATGACAGCACTAATGAGGAAATAATTTTGATTCTTACTAGTTTTCCCCGTTATTATTGCTGTGTATTGATTAAAGCTAGACTAAACTGGTAGGAATTTTTGTGCTAAAGAGGAGGGAGATCAAGTGCTGTCATGGCACACCTAATAATGAGTGCATTAGATAAAATGATAAAAATCAGATAAGTGAAAAGGTGGCTACTTTAAAGCTCATAAAGGGAAATAGGTTTGTAATGTCAAATGAATCTGTGTGACTCCTTGGCATGGGCAATCTCCAAGACAAAATTTTTAAGGGTTCCAAAAGCATCTGATCATTTAAACATTGAAAAGGATCACCAAGGATCTCAGAAGAAAAAAAATCCTTTAATGCTTCAAGGCTAAACCACCAACAGAAAAGCAAGGTCAGAAATCACCGTCCCTCTCCATGGCTTATTTTTTATCTACTCATTATGAGATTTATTTGCAAATATGGCTGATCTTGTTTCAGCAACATCTGTCCCATGTTTCTCAGTGTCCTTTCAGTGAAGAATCTTGAGTTTTGTCTTGAACAAGTGTTTTCTATTCTTTGAAAACTGGTTCAGCTGAAGAATTCCCAGCTGTACTCCTGGGGGTGTAAATTCTGCTGTTACTTTGAGGGCAAAACGTCAAACACACAAAGTGCTGTGCCACCTCTCAGCAAGGGCATGTGGTGTAGCAGCATTCTGTATTTCACCTGAGAAGAGTGAAAAGAGGCATCAAGGCTTCACTTTCATTTTGAAGTCCCTGTTTGATGTCAGCTCTTTATTGGAATCCTGTCTCTTTTTAGGGAGAAGTGCTCCAAATAGCCTCCAACAAGTGCTGCCCTGAGTGTGCCTCCCGAGCCGAAGGATTTTGCCAGCACGAAGGACAGATCCACAGCGTGAGTGCTCTGTCCAGTCCCTCAGCAGGAACCACCCTTACCTGCTTTCAGCTCCCTGTTTGTCTCAGTCAGTGGAGGCTGCTGAGCTGGTGTGCAGGGGAAGGATGGATCACTGCATTTATATCCTGTCACTGCCAGATAGTGGAATTTAGCAGGAGTTTGGTCAGCAGGGTTTGCAGTTGCCGAGCAGTTGTGTGTCCTGGTTTAATGGGAGAAATTTCCCCACTTGTTCCTTCCCTTTGGTGTTTCTGTGCATGGCTGAGACAGTGAAGTAGCATCAGAAGGGGAGCCAAGCACAGTGAGCTTGACATCTTAGCTGTGCTCAGAGGAGCTTTTCTCTCAGCAGCCACCTATGCTGCCGGAGATTGATTGCTGCTCTGCGACCTGGGTTCCCTGTTCTGTAATCCTGAATTATTCAGAAAGCAGGTTCTGGGATGTGGTTTCACCTAGGGGGGCTGAAAGGCCAAAACAATCAGAATAAGTGTCTGGAGATAAGGAAAAAAATCAAGATTCATGGGTAGTAGTTAATGAATCATGTCAAACAACTGGCATATGTAGAAAAATGGCTTAACAGCAAACTCAAGTCCTATGTGGGGTCTCTTACAGACTTTTCTGTTTGACAAGAGGCAAGTCAGGTCCAAATCTCAAGGAAATATGCTAAAATGCCCAGACATATTTGCAGGGCTGTGCTCTCCACATCTGAGATGGATGTTGTAGCCCTCTGTTCCAGCATGAAGCATGGCCAGCGTGAAGCTGGTGCAAGCTAAACAAAAAACTGCAACAGGAAGGGTTGCACACCCATCCTCTGCTCATGTTTCTTTGTGCCTGTGATTTGGTGGCACTATGTTTTATCATAATACACTAAATTTCTTCTTGTGCTATTCCTGCATTTTCCTGTGCTGTTCTCCTGCTGCAGCTTTTGTCTTTTGGCTCTCTTTGAGCCTGTCCCTTGGGTAGGCATCCCCACAAGAAGGATATGGATGTATTTGTACCTACACTCACATTTCACATCCCAATCCTGCTGTCACGTGCTCAGAAAGCCACTTTTTATCAGTGCCAAGCCTCATCCTTGAGAGAGGAGGAACTGGAAAAGGGACAAGACTTACTTCCAGGTCTCACTGTGCTTCCTGTGCCCTTGGTTGTGTTGTGTGCAGCACGGCACGCAGTGGGCCAGCTCGGGATGTGTCCGGTGCTCCTGTGCCCACGGGAAGGTGACCTGCAGCCCCAGGAGGTGCCCAGCCCTCACCTGTGGACAAGGGGAGCTGCAGGACACTGCCCAGGGCTCCTGCTGCCCCAGATGTGTGGGCCCTGGTGGTGAGTACTGTCTGGTTCCATTGGTCTGAGCTCAGAACCTCCTTTTAGCCCCAAATCTGGAAAGCTTTTCTGTTCTTGTTCAGCTTTGCTGGGGAGACACTGCAGGCAAGCATGTCTCATGATTCCTTTTTCTGTCCTGCTGCCATATTTATATTCTTAATGGTTTCACCCATGGGCCAAGAGGTGGGGGCAAGCTTTAAGCAGTGAGCAGATGTGCCTAGTATGTCCTCGTTTTGGGGATTAAAATTGGGAAAGAAACCTCAGGTATTTCCTATGCACCTGGACTGCAAGTTCCAGAAATGCTTCTTCAGCTGTTGGGTGCCTTTTCTTGTAGAGTCCCAGGGGAAGATGTGCATCCAGAGCTCTTAACTCACAAGCCCCATGGAAATTGGGGAATTGTTACCCGCTTTGGAAAACTGCAGTTCTGAATTCTGAGATGCACCAGAGCTGTGTTTTAGCTATGGGTGACAGAAAGGGATGAGAGGGCGTTGGAAAAGCAACCTGCCCCTTGTTTCCCTGTCCCTTAGAGCCTTGCTCCTTCGATGGCCGCGTGTTCCAGGACGGCGAGGGCTGGAGCCTGGGTCGGTGCTCCCGGTGTGTCTGCAGGGATGGTGCAACTCAGTGCTCCACAGCCTCCTGCCAGCCTCTGCTCTGCAGCCAGGTCAGGACCCTCCAGCCTTCTGGGAATGTTCCTCAGCACCTCCTTTTCCGTGGGCAGCGTGCATTTCTCGTGCTGGGGACCAAATTAGCAAGCAAAGCTTCTGGGTGACAAGTGGGTGATTTGGAAAAGAGATATTTGACCTGCAGAAATGGTGTGGAGTGATGGTGAAGCCTGTGTGTCTCTTCCCTAATACCTTCTTTCCTCATTTCATTTTTATCATCCCTTTACAAATTTCAGTGTTTGGTTTGCAGCTGGAAAGTTTGATTTGCAGGTTTTTTTTCTTTTTTTTTTTTTTTTTTTTTTTTTTTTTGGTACAGGATTGTATAGGAACTCTAGAAATGCATTTGAGAGTAGTCAACTGTGGATGAAATTCCCCTTTTGCCTTCAGAAATACAAGGCAACTTGAGCTGAAAGAAAAGTCATTTCAGTGACTTTTGGAGCAGTGTTCCTTCTGTGTGTTTGTGTTTAGAAAACAGCAATGCTGGGTGGAGGAGCAAGGCAAGCTCATGGTTTTAGACCATTTAGGAGAGCAGGGACACTGCTGTCTCCTAAAGGTCTTTGCTGTGGATAAGTGATGAGTTTTTAGCATTTATGCAAGGATCAACACAGCCAAAACCCTGCAAGACTCTACACAGCATTAACACAGGGTTTAGGAAAGGCAGCAAACTCTGCACAGTACTCCAGACTCTGGGCAAATCACTCAATTTTTGGAATTCTTGTTGTTGTATTGGAAGTGCTGATGGGTGTGACTGTGCTCCTTGGATCTTTTTCATTGGGCCCATTGTACCCAGGTTTTGGGCCCCTTGGTGTACTCCTTTGCAGCAGCATGCCTGGGACTGGCTCCCTGGAAATCCTTGTCTCTGACCTTGTTTTTATGTTTTAGGGACTGCCATTTTCCAAGTGTTTTTGATATATCCAGTGATGAATCCAGGAGCTCCCTGACTGAGAACTCTTCACTGAGAAAATCAAAAGCAGTACTACTCAAGAACCCTTTTCTCTGTTGATACTTTCCCAGCTTTCTATTACTGGACCAGATGTTTGGACAATTAACACTTTTTTTTTTTTTTTCCAGATAGAAGAAACCCCACCTGTTAGTGTGTATGTGTGTGTTAATTGTGTTTTGCTTTGTCCTGAGATCTTCCACTAAAGTACTCTGCATTAAAACAAATTTATGCCTGCTTTAGATCCCTCCTTTCCCACTCCAAGTGGACTGTGTTACCTGCTGAGCCATTGCACTAATGTTTAATCAGCTAATCCTTAGGAGCTAATTTATGGAATCAGGAGTGACTGTGTTGTTGCTGTGATGTATTTGAGAGTAGCTGGCTGGCAGCATCCAGGTTAATGCAGCAGAAAGCCAGATCTGATGGTGTTCCAGGCATTTCCTACCAAGGACTTTTCCCAGTGGAAGGGACATTAGCAGGATGTGCAAGGAACCTGTTCTGATCTCAATCAAACCTAACAATTTCTTGCATGGGCCTTTATCTCTGTCCCTTCCTTTGTTCTCCACTCCATCAAAAGCCAAGACAAAAATTCTCCCAGGATTAAACTCTCATCTTCCATCTTTCAGGCAACTTTGCTCTTCCCTAGGAGCTGAGAGAGAAGAATGCCAAAAATTCCTGTTGCATGCCACCAAAATACACAAAAAAGGTCTTTTAACTCTGCTGGGAAATTTTGGTTGGTAACTTTTGTGCCAAGTCTTCCACTCTTTCTTTCTTCAGGGTTTGACTGATGAACAGTGCTGTTCCCAACTGTTGGATGTACATGGACTGGGAGCAGTGGAATTAGCCACGTTTTGAATGGTTGGAGTTGAGCCATGCAGGAAAAGTAATATTGGTGTGAAGTGCCAGCCTTTTCCAACATGATTTAAATCCATCATAAAAAAAAAAAATTAAATTGGAAAAATCCAGTTTTAAGCATAATTTAGCATCTGCACAGACAGTATGGATGGATTTAACTAAAACAGTGCAGATGCCTGAGAGGTGGTGAGTGTAAATCACACCTTCAAAACCTCAAAATGTGGCAATTCCAGAAAAAAACTTCTCTCATCCATCTCCTGCTTTATTGTGCTTCCCTGCATAGCTGTATAATTATTTTTTTCCCTCTGTATACCTGTATGCCTGAATATAAGCACTTTATGTCATGTGTATGAATTTATCTGCATCTCTCCATGTATTCACACCTCAGTTGCCATCTAAATAAGCCCAGAAAATGAGGTGGAGAAAACATCTTTGAAGCCTTTTGCTCTGCTCCTGTGCTGCTTTTTGGGACAAAAAGAAGCCCTGAGTGGCAGTGGGTTATCCCGTGGATGCTGAATGCCTGGAATTCCAAGCACTGATGTTAACTCCTCATGCTTTCTTTTCCTTGTCTCTGCCTTCTGTTTAGGAGGAAGTCACGGTTCTGCCTCCTGGAAAATGCTGCCCAGAATGTGTCCCCAAGCCCTGCTCGGTGTCGGGAAGAACGTTCCAGGTGACTCGTGACAAACCACACCAAAACCGCTCCCAATTTTTGGCTCATCTCTCTTTCCCTTCTCCCCAGGCTCTGACTTTGTGCCAGCACTGATAGCTTGGTACAAACGCTGCTTTTTTCCCTCCTGGAAAGGCAGGAGAGCTGAAAGAAATCAGGACTTGATAAGAAATTTGCTGGCCAAAGCAGATGAGGCACTTTCTTTCCACACTTGTTTTGAAGGAGGAAAGCAGAAAGCACTGGTGGTCAAAGTATTTATAGCTTTCATTGTGTCATCTGCAATTAACTGAGTGCATTATTTAATGAATGTATGTATGTGGGATTTTCTGACAATGATTTTTTTGGGCTAATAATAGTAGTTCATGCCTCCCCAATGCCACTAGCTTGCAATTATTGAGAAATACAAACCCACAGTCTCATCTAGACCTCATCAGCCCCTCTTCTTCCTGTTTGCTGAGCATGTAGAGATCAGCATTTTTTAAGGAAAGTTTATTATCTGATACAGACATGCAGAAGGAGCCATCATATTCCATAAGCAGCTCAGGTTTCTGGAAGGAATTTGGTTGTTTTCCAAGAGTGTTTGACAGCTCTACCCATGTTCTTTTTCAACAGCACGGGGAGCAGTGGAAAAAAAATGCCTGCACTACGTGTGTGTGTCAGAGGGGGGAAGTCAGGTGTCTGAGGGAGACCTGTGGCTCTGTCACCTGTGAGGAGGTACTGAAAACCCCCCACCTCTGACAGCCCAGCTGCACCTTCTGCTGTGCCAAGGGCCTCAGGCAGCCCTGCTCACTGCTGGGTGCTGTTTTCAGGGGCAGAAGAAGGTGCAGCGTCCCGGGAAGTGCTGCGAGGAGTGTGTGTCTTCCAAAGGGAGCTGCTTGGATGGTGGCACCGTCAGGTACCACGGGGAGATGTGGAACAGCACCCTCTGTGACTTCTGCTCGTGCCAGGAGGGGCAAGTCACCTGCCAGGGAGCTGAGTGTGCCAAAGTGGAGTGTGCCAAGGTGAGAAAGGCTTTCTTCTCAAGTCTTGGGATTTATATTTTTTTTTTCCTCCCTTTTTCTTCTTTCTCGCCTTGAGGCGCTCGAAGGACCGGCCCTGGTTTTGTGCAGTCCCCTCCAAAACATCTCACAGGGAAGGAGAGCAAACCTGGAATTTCCCGTGCAAGTTTGCACAGTGGGCTTCCTTTGTGGAGCAAGCCAGTGTGAATCAGTGACTAATTTAACTTGGATTTCCTCCCATGCTGTGTCTGCCTGCTGTAGTGGAGGGTCAGACACAGAGAGGATTCAGTGGTGATCATTGGACTTACCAGGAGCTGAACGTGGGGAAAATGTGCAGGTCAGAGATGGTTAAAAGCCTAGGAAATGTTCCTTTTATCCTCATTCTGTGTGCTGCAGTGGCCTTCAGGAAGGTAGCTGGATATGGAAGTCAGTGTTCTACTTTTCTTCATTTTTTCCATGTCACTCTCAGCATGGAAGTGAGGCTGGCAAGGTATTTTATTCCCAGTGCTGTTTACTCCAAAACTAATACCCTCCCTGCCAGGTTATGTTATATTTGCTCTGCAGTGGATGTGCAAAATGCATTAGATAGGGTTGAATGCTTCACCCACACATGTCCAAATATGCTTTGAATTAGCTTTTTTTGCTGTGGGATAAGACTTCTGTGTTGTCTGTCACTGCACAGGCTGAGAGGATTTGGACTGGTCATCCTGGAGAAGAGAAAGCTTTGGGGTGACCTAATTGTGGCCTTCCAGTACCTGAGGGGATCCAAGAAAGATGGAGAGACTTTTTACAAGGGTCTGGAGTGTCACAATAAGAGGGAATGGCTTCACACTGACAGAAAGTAGGTTTAAATTAGATATTGGGAACAAATTATTCCCTGTGAGGGTAGTGAGGCCCTGGCACAGGTTGCCCACTGAAGCTGTGGCTGCCCCATGCCTGGAAGTGTCCAAGGCCACTTGTCCCTTCCAACCCAGACCTTTCTGTGATTCTATGACCTGTTTCAATTGGTGGGCTCTTACCTGTTTTATACCTACTACTCCACAGTGCCAGTGAGGAAAAGGGAAAGAATTGTGGCCTCCTGGGTTTTCTGCCTCAGTGGTGATGCTTTTCTGGTGACCCTGCCTGTGTGTGCTGAATCTTCAGCAGCAGCAGCACCCTTGTGGTGTGTCTGAGGTCCAGCCAAAACCCAGCCATAATGGTTTCACTGGATTAGCTTGCTTTAAGGAGTGTTCAAAGGAGTGAAAATCCCAAATGGTACCCAAAAGGGTGCATTGAGGCGTGAAGGAGGATGTTCACCTGTGGCTGTGCCTTTGAAACAGCCAAAATGCCCTGAGTGTGTGACCCAGAGTCACCCCTGGCGTGGTGCTGCTGCTGATCATCGGCCTGGAGCTGCGCAGGGAGGTTTTGCTGGATGAAAAGTCGTGCTTGCCATGAAATCTCGTGCACTTGCAGCTGTTTGAGTGAGCTGCCTGCGTGCTCCTGGCTGTAAATTGGGTCATTTACACTGATGATGATGGCCTGCTGGCATGGCTCAGTGGGGAGGATTAGTTAATATTCATGCTCACATCTTGGGTACTAACAAAAAAAAAATAAAAATCCACCGTTCAGAAAAGCCAGGGGGGTCTTCCAGAACAATAGCTGGAGATGTTGACGTGTAGGGGTCAAAACTCCTCAAGTCATGTTCAGCCCTAGTTTGCCTCAGTAGTGCAAGGTGTGCATTCATTAATTACAAGAAAATGTTTACTCAGAAAGCAAATGCCATGTTTTCTTTTTCCTTTGTATTTTCCTTCTGAAGTTGCAGGTCTGTTTACTCAGGCACCTGCCTCAATAAATCAGAGCCAGGAGCTCTTGGATTTCTCTCTTCATAAGGCACTATTAATTTCCTGGTCACATCCTCCTGCTGGAAGTGTAATGAGGCCACAGAGAGGAACTGCAAGAGGTTTAGCTCCAAACCCTTGCAAACAAACTCGTCCAGCAAAGTGTCCGTGGTGATTCTGACCCAGTCCTCAAAAAGCTATTTTCAGCAGGCTGTGAGCGTGTTCTCCACCTGGAATATGATCAATCTCTCTGCAGCAAAGCCACAAGTTATCTCCCACAGCCTCTCCCTTTTCTGAGCCTTGGCAGAGCAGCATAGCTGCATTTTTTTGGGGCTAGGCAAGCCGTGTTCCGTGGATAGCTGCTCCCAGTTTTCCTATAGCCTGTGTTTATGGATGTGGGTGGGGATGGGAGAGTTTACAGTACACAGCAGTGACATGAGATCCAAACCCTGCCAAAGGCATTTTGGAGTAATTGAAGAGCAGAGATGTATAGAAGCAGCAGGGAGAGATTCAGGCCGTGTGTGGTCCTCGGTGACTAGGAACCAGATGGTTCCTCCTCTGTTCCCCTGCTCAGGAATGCACCAGGGATGCCAGAGTGTGGCCTGGCTTAGGTGTTCTCCCTTGGTGACCCTAGGATGAACAATGGAACAATGACCAGTGCTGCTGCTACCCTGTCTGTGTCTAAAAATTCCCCCGCAAAAATTGAGTGTACAAGTGTGGCATAGGGAAAATTGTCCCGGAACAGACGCCCGATTGGCATAAATCAGAAAAACTTCTTGGTAATCTTGGAAACCGAAGCTGTTTCTTGTGAGCTGTGTCCTGGTTCCCTAGGAAAAAAAATCTCTCTCTTTTCTAAATATTCAGCTTCCACTTGGGCACAAAGAGTTGTGGTGAATTGGGGCACTTTATTCCTTTCTCCTGCTGCTAAATTCTTATCTTCAAACTGGAGTTATTTAAGTGGAATCTGCGGAGCTGTACAGTTGTGACAAAGAACAGGCTTTTTCCATCTGGGATAAATAGAGCATGTGCTTTGAAATTCTCTTGGGGAAGTAAAAGTAGAACATTGAAAATGAAGGTAAGCCTCTATGCATTGAAGTCCTGAGGTTGGTCTGGTGAAATCCCAGTGATCCAAGGTAGAAAGGGGGAGTCTTTCTCTGCGGGATTTGGGGATGAGGTAATGGCCTTAGCGCCGGATTCCGAGGCCTTTCCTGAGGTTTGTTCTGCAGCTGCAATATTCTCCAAGCACGTTTCCCAAACTATACCTACAGAGATGAAGTGGGATAGGGAGAAGATAAGGTGAAATTAGATATTGGAGATTGCATTCCAGGGCAAGAGCTGTTCTGCCTCGGCATTCCACAGTGGTTTTGGCGATGTTGATTCCGTTGGAATTGCTGCAACCTTTCTCTTCTTCACAGGGTGAAGAATTGATTCACTTAGAGGGGAAGTGCTGTCCTGAATGTATCTCCAGCCATAGTGACTGTGTTTACAAAGAACATACCAAAGCTGTGAGTATCCTTGTGCTTTGCAGCAGGGAGTAGTGAGTTCTGCTCGCAAAGGTTTGGAGGGGTTGGCTCTCCCCCTCTGGTTCTGAGAAGGACATTATTTGCAAGTGTGCCAGTAAAATAATCCATTAACGTAGTCTGCAGATTGCTTTTGCAGTTTGCAAAAACACTTGTGTGCATCTGCTGCAGAATTTCAGTTTTCCTTGGTCTCCGCTGTGCAGCTCAATCAATCATTTCCCTTTAATATTTAATATCCCTTCTCAGAGGTTTCCTGCACATTTCATAAAGATAGTTGATTTTAATCCTATCAAGTAGAAGCTACAGAGCTGAGGCAGTGTGTAGCTTTCTGCCAGTGTATCCCACTGATTGTAATCTTTACTGCAACAGGAGCCAATTATTAATATTTTCTAGGAACTTTCCTCTGAAGTTAAAGAGAAAGGGAACATTGATTATCTTGGTTTAAATATTCCAGTAGTGGACTTTTCACTGCCCTCAAAGATGAGGGCTGGAGCTGATAGCTGCTCTTTGCCAGCACCTGTGGGAAATGGGAAATTCATTTGTGTGGGGCTATTTTTTTAGATGCTGAGCCTTTGGTTGCTCAGATCCCTTTCTCTGCCCCAGGTGAGGTAAAACACCGAGGTGTGAGGTTTTTTTTCCAGTTGGTGCTTTGTCCTTCCTGAGAGAGGAACCGGCAGAAAAGCTTTGCGAGCATTTAAATCGCCTGCTGTCTCTTTTCTGTGCCATTTCACCCGGAGACCTCCACGCCTGGCAGCCTCGCTCGGTGCCGAGGCTTTCCTTGGCTCCTGGAGCTGTGTTGTGTTGTTTCTCCTGCAGAAGGGGCTTTCCTTGGCTCCTGGAGCTGTGTTGTGTTGTTTCTCCTGCAGAATGGGCACACCTGGGTGGAAGGGCCGTGCCGGCAGTGCGAGTGCCGGGAGGCGGCGGTGACCTGCTTCCAGCGCTCCTGCCCGCCCTGCCCGCGGGGCAGCCAGCCCCGGGAGGCCAAGGGAGACTGCTGCCCTCGCTGCCAGCCAGGTACAGAGCCAGGGCAGCCCTTGCCTTCTTCTGGAACCCCTGCAGCCCTAGCTCCCCCTGCACCAGTCTTATCTTGTCCCCAGTGTTCAGTTGCTGATTAACTCGTTTCCCTACAGTTCAGGTCTTAGATAAGTTTGAGGCTCCCGGTGACTCCCCCTGGTTTAAATGACAGCTGTCTTTTGGCCTGAGAAGTTCTCCTCGGGTTTGGTGTTTCACAAGTGCTTTGTCTTTTTTCTTCCACTGCTCCTTTCTGAATCCTAGTGTGAGTTTAGGAGTTTATGGGCTCCTGATTATTTCTTGGGAGTGGGAAGAAGAAAGAATGTGCATACACTGTTAATGCCACAAGCTCACCTGCTTGGCTGAATGGCTGCCAGTTAATAATTGTTTGGAAAGACTAACATAGCCTTGGCTTATATGGTAATTTTGCCTATAAATTCCTTTTTCTCCAGGATATTGTCATTCCCCTGGATTTACATTTCATGGTTGGGAGGCTTTAGCTGTGGGTTGCACGTTCTTTTTGGTAGCTCTTCTTGTTGCATTCATATAACTTAGGTTTTATCAGGGTGCTCCAGTTAATGCTTTATCTCAGTAAAAAAGCAAATAGCTTCACAGTTTAGTTGTGCTGGAGTGCCTGGGCACATTTGCCATCTTCTTGTTTTAAAGCTTGTTATTTGCTGCATGCTAATGGAAATGAAAAGCACTTGAGATAGAAAAGTGAAGGAAACAGGCTTTAGAAAGTTCTGATGGAATTGTCCTGGATTTTTGAGAGGGAACAGCATTTGCACAGGCTGCTGAGGAAGGGACAGATGATACAGTATTCTCAGCATCTCTCCCTTCTCCTTATCAAGAATTTCGTCTATCTGCTAGTTATCCTTGAAAAAGTGGTCATTTAGCTTCCATCATGGTAGCATTTTGGAAAACCCAGGCTTTGGAGTCATGGTATTGGACATCCAGAGCCAAGCCTACATTTTTCGTGTCCTGAAAGGTAACTGGCAATTTCCCTTACCTAAACCTACTCTTTTCTACCTCTGTGTTTTTTCTGTCTTGCAGTGGTGGGGGATGAGGAACAAATGCAAAGTGCAGCCTGCAGCACTTTGATCTGTGAGCCCAGAACACCAGCCCCTGCTGCATCTGCTTCCATAAAGCCAGCAAAAATTGGTTGCTGCTTCTCAGAGATGTGCTGGGGGGAAGCTGGCAGAGAGAACCCACTCCTTGTCAGCCAGGGGAAAGCAAAAAGCCCTGGGCACTGCTGTATTTATGTTAAAACCAGCAAATATTCCCTCTCACTGAGAACTTTCAGCTTGGGGCCTCGCTGAGAACACTTGGCTGGGAGCAGAGGGGCTTTTTTTTGTAGCTAGAGAAAATTGTTCTGTTCTGTATCTCTCCAGAGAGGGAGGTCCTTCTGTGGTGCTGTGGCATCAAGGTTTTTATGTAGGGGGAGCAGTCTGCCACCTGTGCTCTGACCTGGCATGGACACAGAGTCATGACTTACTGCAGGGTTTGGCTTTAGGAATCTCAAATTCAGGTTGCTTTGGGCCATTGATTCCTGGTGACTTACAATTTTTACTGCTGACAAACCATGTGGACAGTGAATACCCCTTTTAATCAATTGCCTTGAAAATCTGAGTCTGTATAATGGCTTCTCACATACTGAGTAGAGCAATAAAACATGTAGCCCCTTTGATATAATCAAGTATATAAAAACCCACTCCAAAGCTAACACACCTTGCACCAGCCAGGGAAACAAGCGGTGAATTTCACTTTGATTTCAGAGTTGCTTTGTTTTGCTCCTTCCTGGCTGCCAACACTGCTCTGTGTGTTGCCCCTGTGCCAGGTGAGTGCCACCCAGACTGTGTGAGCTGCTCCCAGGCCTCTGATCACTGTGACTCCTGCCGGGACCCCAGGAAGCGGCTGCAGGGCGGGCGCTGCGTGGAGATGTGTGAGCGGGGCTTCTACCAGCACGGGGGGGCCTGCTTAGGTAATTTCTGCAAAGGGTTAGACCCCCCCATCTCTGCTGCATGCTGTACTTTTGGCTGTGGGATCCCATGGGGTCATCCTAAAGAGATTGCCAGGCTTTGGTTGGAGAAGCAGCCAGGCACGTGCTGTGCTGTAACCATGAGACTTTGTGACTTGCAGACTCAAGTTCTTGAATTCTTGATCTAGAAATGAGGCAAAATCATCTCATTTTGTCAGACCAGGGAGGGTCCTTCTGCATCAGGGATTTGAGATTGATTTTTCTTCTCTCCTCTTTCTCCTGGCAGCCTGCAATGAAACCTGCTCAGCCTGCACCAACGGATTTGAGTGCTCCTCATGCCAGGCACCCCTGCTGCTGAAGGATGGGCAGTGTGTGCCTTCCTGTGGGGAGGGCTACGTCCAGGATCAGCTCCTCTGCACAGGTACCTCAAAGCACAAGGGGCTGCAGTCCTCTGTGATGGCAAAGCAGCAGGCAAAACTATACCTGGGCTATGAGAACCCTCTCTGTTGAGGCATCTGCTGTTGACATAGGTGGTAATGTTCATCCTAGAGTAAAGGAAGGAATGAACAGAGGAACCAAGCCATACAGGGTAAAACTGATCACTGCTTGGGGAAATATTCGTAACAATTCCTCAGTGGATCAGTTCTGTTGTGTGTTTCTTTGACTTCATTGCAGACTGCCTGTGCCTGTTCGTGTCAGACCTTTCAGGATATGGTACTTTGAGGTGTATAGAAAATTGCTTGGAGGGGTGGGGGATTGGTGGGACTCAGGAAATACTTTCTGGGGAAGTTTCCTGCTCTGTTTTGCCGTTCATTCGATCCATACTGCGCGCTCTTCCTGGAAGTGCGCTGAGCTCGCTGCTCTCAGGAAGCATTTTGACAAAGTAAATTGGTAATTCTGTAAAACACTGAGATGAGTCTAAATCCTTTATCTTAGCAGTTGGAAAGACTGAGAGTAAGATTGGAAAGTTAGCTTTCTCTTTGATGGAACTATGACAGTGCTTTTATGAGCTTCCCCTGCTCCTTTGAAATACTTTAAACTCTTCCCAAACTGTAAAGCAGCTGCTTTTTCATCATAGCAGTTTAATTGTTTTCTCTAAAATTAACACTTTTCTTGTCTTGATGTTGGCCTTTTTAGAAGACTTCTAATTATTTCTGCAGCTCTGATTCAGCAGAGGGGTGGAGCAAATGCTTAACTTCTGAGCCATCGCTTTAATTTCTTTAGAAGTAACCCCTCCTGCTCAGAATTAAATACAGGCTGAGGGCTTTTGGCACATTTCAGGGCAAAGCACTTTAGATGGTTAAGTCCAGCTTCCTTTTCTGAAGGGGCTTCCCTTGAAGAGCTGACCACTTGTTTCAGGTTTTGCAAGCCTGAAAAACCTCTGTCCTCCAGCAGCTGCTACAGCCCAGGGCGCCATCGTGGATGTATAAATAGACAAGAGAGACCCAGTCCAAAAGAATTTATAGGCTTAAGTATCAAATAATCTTCTACTTCATTTGGTTTTATTTTATCATTTCCTTTCCACCTGCTCGTGGTGTTTTAATTGGCAGTGCCCATGCACTGCTGAAGGGGTAGGGAAAGGCTAATGTTTCATTTTATTGCTGGTTTGTAGATCACTGATTGTACACTCCATCCAAATTTGCAGTCACGCATGCTTGTGGCTGAACGTTGCTGGGAAAATTTGTTCCTCTTTCCTCAAGGGAATTAAACCAATTTGCTTTAGTTCTGCCTGGCTGCATTTTCTGCATAAAGTCAAAGCAGTGGAGAAAGTCTTAGGTTTCAGACGCGCTCCGTAATTCGTGGCCATTCACTCTTTTCCTTGTATCCTCTTTATTTCTGCAAACCTCTAATCAGATTGTCGAGACAGGCCTCAGACTGCTCCAAAAGATTTTCCTCATGATGGTTTTAACATCTACGATAAGCATGCTCCAAAATCACAGAAAGGATGAACTAGACTGTGTTAATTGCTGTAGTTCCAGTAAACTCCCCCTTGAGGAGTTCGCTCTGGGCTTGGAAGAGGCTTAGCACCAGGTTTCTTGCTCTATCCTCTTGTTGGAACACTGTTGTCTGCATTGCAGAAAAACACAGTGAATTAGCCTTTCCTTTTGTTCCTGTGTTGTAACAGCTGGTTTAATTGAGTCTCTTTTGAATTTTTGATTACAGTTGTTTGATCTCTGCCCTATTTTAATCCTACTCCGGGGTTGTTTCCTGCCCCCATCCCTCCACTTGCTTTTGTGAAGAATTAAGACCATTAAGAGAAAGTAAAACTGAGAATAAAAGGTAATAAGTTCAGTTATGTAGCAGTGGATTTAAAGGTCATGGTTGAGTTTGTGTCAGGCAGAGTGGTGGGTTCTCCCCTGGCAGAAACAGAACTCCCCAACTAAAGGCAAAGCAAAGGGAAGCAAAAATAAACTATGTCTGCGTGGTAGAATGGAAGGGCTCGAAGGACCTGCAGTGCTCAATGCTCTCACTGCATTTTTCTAACTTAATTATTTATGTTCTCAGGATTATTCAAAAGCCCAGGCAGAACTGGAGTGTTGCTGCTTTCATCTCCCAAAATGCGAATGTTGAAGTGTGTAACTTGACACTAACAGACCCACTCTGGAGCAGAGCACTTGGATTCCTGCTCCCTACGTGTTGCTTTTCCCTGCTGTCCCTGGGCTGTGAAGGATCCTCCAGGATCCAGGGCTGGGCACAGCTGAGCTGAGCTTGCCCAGCTCCCAGGGCAGAGGTGGCACAGATCCACGGGACCCCAAAGCCCAGCAGTGCCTTCTGTGCTCTTACTGGGATACCACTGGCATTCCCCTCCTGCTGTGGTCAGACCTGGCAGGGTTTCAGGTGTCTGCAGAAGTTTGGTGAGCTGCAAAAGAGCCCCTACAAATCCCAGCTGGAAATAGCCAGGGGGGTGGAATCAGCTTCCTGGCCGTGCAGTCACTTCTGTTGATTTATTTTCACACAGCCACTCGCTGCAGGCAAAGATGTTTGAGCTGACAGTGGCTCGTGGAATGCTTCCAGTTTCCCCCTGTACTTTCTGTGGAGCTGGTGCCTGGCTCTTTGGGTGAGGAGCAGCTGCTGAGCCTGGCAGTGATCCAGTGCTGAAGGAGCCAGGGATTCTGGAGTCAGGGTGTGTAATCACAGAATCAGAGAATCACAGAATGGTTTGAGTTGGAAGAGACTGTAAAGATTATTGTGTTCCAACCCCTCTGCTCTGGACATTTTCCACTATCCCAGGTTGCTCAGAGCTCCATCCAGTCTGGCCTTAAACACTTCCAGGGATGGGGCAGCCACAGCTTCTCTGGGCAACCTGTGCCAGGGCCTCACCCCCTCACAGGGCTTTGCCAAGGGCCAGCAAGAGCCAACTGGTAACTGTTTAAAAACACAGTCAGGCTGCCAGCAGGGAAAAGTGTCTCTTGGAAAGGAGCAGCACCTCTAGGGAGGAATTGAGAGCTTTGCAAATGACTGGGAATGTTGAGATGTGCTGACATACTGAGGCAGGTTAACAGGCAGGGGTCCCAGCTGTGCAGTGGGAAGTCTGCAATTAAAGGATCCGAGTCCTGGCACCCACTCTTTCAAAGGCACGAGTGAGCTCAGAGAGGAGCAACACAGTCAGGTCTGGAAGGTGAAGTGAGGACATTTCACTGCTTAGAAATTTACAGCATGAACTCATACTCTGCAGTTAACTTTCGAGTGTAGACGTGCCCTGAGAAATCATCCAAGCCGGAATGAGATGCAGGGTTTTTTATCAGCAAGGGAAATTATTGACTGGAGCAGGAAACTGTGCTCAAGCTCTGCCTTGGGATGGGGTGGTTGGTGTTCATTGGGTTGGGATTGTGAGGGGAAGATCCTATCCAGCACAGGATGCCCAGGCAGGGTTCTTTTGAGACACCCCTCACACTGGGGTGTTCGGGAACCAGAGGAGCCACAGCATTCTGGAATGATCAGGAAGGAGGTGGAGGGAAAGAAGATGCAGGAGGGTGAGAAGGGGGAGAGCAAGCAGCTAATCAAGACAAAAAAAAAAGGGAAAATAAATCAAGGTGGAAGTGTGGAGAAGGAGCATCCAGAATGCCCAAGGACCCTGTACTGGGCATGAGCTCAAACGTCCTGTGTCTTGCCCCCTGAACACTCCCTGTTCTAAGCCCAGGTGTTCAGTTCCCTCCGTGTGAGATGGAGCTGGTAGCTCTTCCCTGCCTTGGGCAGCAGGGAGATCCCCTGGGATGGGGTGTTATGCCCCTCTGTGCCATATGACTCATGTACAATGTGCTGTCAGTTCTGTGGATGAGCTGCTCCTGTGCTTGCAGGTTCCTGAATTGCCCTGATGTTACTCACAGATGAGTTTTTCTTGGGTGGCTGCAACTTCAGGGCTGTGCTAGCAGGGCAGACATTAAGAAGTTCCCTTTTCTCCCACCTGCCACAAGACTGGGAGCACAAGCATGTACCTGCCTTATTGTGAAATAATGAATTGAAGAACATCTTTGGAACATATTTGGGTGTAATTGAGAAAAAAAATAACCCTAAACAGCTACAAGAACTGTAATTTGCACTGTTCCTGCAACACTGGTAGCACAGGATTTGATAGGATAATTCCCATAATTTCTCCAGGAATTAGTCAGGCTGAGCGTGTGAGGATTCCTGATAAGTCAGTTCCTTCTGCACCTGGAAGGGCAGGAGGAGTTGTTTCTAGAAGCAGCCTGGCTTGTTTTTCATTCTGCCAAGCCTTGGCTGCAGCCCTGCAGCACAGTTCTGTGTTTGTGCCCGGAGCTGGGTTACTGTCAGCAGCCACCCTCAGCATCTGAGTTTTAATTAGCCTGTGATGGGATTTCTTCCTATTTCCCTTTGTGCTCCAGGGGCTTTACAGTGTTCCCAACACTCCTCCCGGGCTGATAACAGCTACACCAGCTGCTCTGGTCTGCGCTGCTGCCGCATTCCACGTGCAAAACGCAGCTGGAAGTTGTCCTGCTGGGGTGGCCTGGATGAAAGATTCCAACCTTAGAGGGCTGTGTTTGTTACTTCTCATCTTCTGTAGCAGTGAAAGCCTGAGCACACCTGTGAAGAAGTGCAGTGGTGCAGGCCCTTTGCTGTGAAGAGCTGTTGGAAGAGGGTTGTTGGCTAATCCTGCACCTTTCTCCCCTGCAGCCTGTCACGAGTCCTGCTCCTCGTGCTGGGGGGCTGCTGAGAACCACTGCCTGTCCTGCAAGGACCCATCACACGTGCTCCAAGCTGGGCTCTGCCTGGCCAGCTGTGGCCAGGGGTTCTACCCAAAGGATGGCATCTGCACTGGTAAATACCTGTGGGAGGAATGCTCTGCACCAGCAGGAATCAATATTTCATTTAGCCGTGCAGCAGCTGGGACTTTACTCATGTCTGACAAGCCAGCTGCACCCTGAGCATTCGTAGGGGATGAGGGAAGCTGCTGTTTGTTTTTGAGATTATTAATTCATTTACACTAATCAGATGCTGAAAGGTTTGAGGGGTTTTTCCTCGCCGAACAGCTTGAAAAGCTGGGCTGTTTCTGAGGGCTTGACAAATCCATTTGTCTGTGGAAAGAAAAATGGCCTTTGCCAGCAGCTTTCTGTAAATTTAATTATAATTCAGCATCACAGTAACTAATACCTGCACAGCAGATGTGCCCTGGGAGCTGGGAAGGTTTGCTGGGAAAAAGGGAGAAGAGGTGGCTAGAGGGGATTAAAAGACCTAAGTCAAACAGATCCTGAAAGGGGAAAAAAAATCTCAAATAAGGAATCTCTCATTTGCCACATGCATTCCAGTCTAACCTGGATTGCTGTTGGCAGCCACCTCCAGCTGCTTGGGAGGACTATCCATGGTCAGTCAGGGCTTGTTGGGCTTCAGGTGTGTTGCTCACACAGGTGTGTCTGGGCCACAGCTCGCTAGGGAGAGCTTAAAAGCTGGAACGTGGTGGCAAAATTGTTGCTATTTGTGCTTATTCTGGATGACCAGATTGCCCTTCATTTTGGTCAGTGTCTGTACCAGGCAGCTTTATTCACCTATGTTTTAAGTGTGCAGGCTTGAAATCTTATAGCTGAAAATAATTGAAGTTGGAAAGGAAATTTAACTTAGGTTTGGTTCTTACTGCCAGTGGTTTCTCGAAACCCCATAGCTGTTCCTTGAAGCCTCAGAGAGTCAGACCTTTCACCTTCTGCCAAAATCCCTGCATGTTGATACCCAGCTGGAGAGCTGCTTTGTCTAGTGAAAAGAAACAGAAATGGGTTAAGTAAAATGCTTGACTCTTCTAAATATCCAGCAGCATGTTGCCTTAGGGAAGCCAGAGTTCCACGGTGCTCTTGGACAGCAGGTCAGTTCACTTCAGAGCTGATTGCCTGGGATAATATGGACCACAGGAATTGATAAGGAAAACTATCATGCTTGATTTTACCTGCATTTTCCCACTTTGAAGAAGAGGGGGAGGGGGGAAATTACCATTTTTTGAAATCACCTTTCCCCCCCTTCCTTCCTGAACAGTCTGGTAACTGCTGTTTGCTGTACACTGCCATGTAAAAATTTACGGGGTGCTTTCCATTGATGGGGAGAGGCTGATGGCTCTGCTGTTCTTCCCTAAACGGAGTGCATGTCACTAACGAGCTGTTCTCGTGGCAGCTTGTGGCCAGTTCTGTGAGAGGTGCTCTCCAGAGGCAGGCAGGTGTGTGAGCTGTGCTGCAGGGAAGCTGCTGCACGAGGGGAAGTGCCTCCCTCAGTGCCCACACGGACATTTCCCAAGCGACGCTGGAAGGTGCACAGGTAAGGGGGGTGCTTTTGCATGACCCTTTCCTAGGCCCTCAGGGCACCCTCCTCGTGTTGCCTGCTCTTCCCCAGACATGGGGAGGGAATTTTGAGAGCACAGAAATGGGAGTGGGGACAGGGAATTTGATTTTGTATTTTTGTTTTCTTTGGTTCACTTGTGATGGATTGTTTCAAATAATCTCTTTTCCTTGCCAAACATGCTGAGATACACATTCAAAACATGGTGTGAGCGAGAGTTATTACTGGTAGTACTTATTAATACATGGGCACTTCTGCTCTCATTAGTTCACCTAGCTGAGTCTCATTCCAGCTGGGAGTTTTCTGCAGCTGGAGAAGGCTGTAGTCAGCAGCACCACCCTGAAGGAGTGCAAGTGGGTTGTTTCAGCTCTGTGTGCTCTGTTTCTCTGTCAGCTTGTCACGCTTCATGCTCCACGTGCGAGGGACCTCTGGCCACTCACTGCACCTCCTGTTCCTTCCCTCTGGCACTGCGCCAGGGCCAGTGCCTGGAGAACTGTGGAGAGGGCTTTTACCAGGATCACAACATCTGCAAGGGTAAGCTCTGTACTTGGGATCAGTTCCCCAGCTGCTGTAAACCAGGTTTTGTTTTCCCTTTATCCTATGCTGAACCAGTCAATGCTTAATTCCTGCCTTTCCTGATGATTGTTTTCTGCTTTGAGAAAAAGTGAATTTTCCTACATACTTTCACACCCCCAGGATTTAGTGATTTCTGGGACTTTTTTTTTTTCCTCCTCTCTGTGTACATTGCTGAAATAAATGTACATTGCTCCCAGGTTTTTCTCAACACGAGTTAAGAGGTGGGTGAAATTCCACATACGCCTGGTATGAAATTCCACATATTTGTGGTATGAAATTCCACGTACATCTGGCAGATTTGCAAAGACTGAGGTCATCTTTGCTGTGGTGGGAAAAGCGAAAACCGGGGAGGTGAATTTCTGCTTTGTGCGAGCCCTTCACACGAAGGGCTTTTCCCCTGTCATTTCTTGCTGTCCCTCCTAATGAGA
Organism: Urocynchramus pylzowi; assembly: GCA_013397555.1. Taxonomy (NCBI): domain Eukaryota; kingdom Metazoa; phylum Chordata; class Aves; order Passeriformes; family Fringillidae; genus Urocynchramus; species Urocynchramus pylzowi. The sequence continues at coordinate 52,478 of VZRH01001403.1, read as the reverse complement.
TTGAGCTCACTGCTGCAGTTCCAGAAATTAAAGGAGAATTGGCTGCCTGTGGCACAGGGCTGCAGTTTTTCATTTGTTCACCAGCTTTACTCAGGAAAAGATCCACTCCTTGGGGGCGGGGGGACCGATGTCCAAGTATTTTTCTGAAATCCCTGTTCCGTTGTAGAGAGCAGGACCAGATGCTGTTGGGCCTTGTCTGTTGGGTCTCTGGAAAGCTGTCCCTTGTCTTTCTCCCTGAGAAAGCTGTGGCTCTGATGGCTCTCTCCCCCTGTGCCCAGGTTGCCACCCGTCCTGCCGCTCCTGCGCCGGCCCGGGGGCCGCGCAATGCCTGCGGTGCCAGGGGCCCGAGGATGTCCTGCAGCCTCACCTGCCCGGGGAAGGAGCTCTCCATGGCCTTTGCCTCCCCCTCTGCCCATCCCATTTCCATGTGGATAGCACAGGAGTCTGCAGAGGTGAGAAGAGCTGTTCAGAGCCCTGGTGTTTGGGGGGCAGCTTGTACCACGTTTGGTTTGTGCAGCCCTGTGCTTGCCTCGTGACTGCCATGAGTGTTTAAAGTCTGTAACTTTCAAAATGGCATATCCAGTGCTTTTGAGGGAAAATGTAATCTGCATGAGACTCGTGACTAAAAGACTCAGGTACTTTCTTTTAAATGCCTATGTTCAAGTCTGTACAGCTCAGCTCCTTTCCACTGAAGCTGAGTACGTGATTTTTAGCACTGATTTACTTTGAAGCAGGATCAACCCTTAAAGCCTTTTCAAAAAAGACTGAGCTTTCTCCTTCTTAGCCCTTGGAGCAGGTCAAGGCATCCCACAGCTGTCTTTTCTTTTGAGGAAGCTCTTCTGCTACATGCCTGGCAGCACACCTGCCATCCCTGCTCCTGAAATACCAACTAGGAAGCATTTCCATGAAGGCTGGGGTTTGGAAAAGTGGGTGATGTGATGCACATTGGGGATAGATGTGGTTTCCCACCAGTCAGAGAGATAGTGACTGAAGTAAAGTAGGAGTAATAACAATAGTAACACTACAGGTGGCTATTTCTTCCTGTTGGGAAAAAAACTATCTTTTAAAACTGAACATAATTTAAAATCCCATTATTTTTATTTTACAGCCAGTGCTTTGAAAAGCAAACCCACAACATTGTGCAGAACAGTAGCACATTCATATGTAGGGCAAAGTGCTGGTTTTGTAGAGCCATAGAATGGCCTGGGTTAGAAGGGACCTTGAAGATCTCCCTGGCTGCCAGCCCTGTGTAGTTGCATAAATGACTTTATTTCATTTAATTTCCTCTGTCCAGCCCTGTGTAGTTGTATAAATTATTTTATTTAATTTAATTTCATCTGTCTGGCCCTGTGTCTCAACTCCCCAGAGTCCAGAGGTCTGCGTTCTACTCACGTGGTGGAACCTGTGCCCTCCAGCCACTCTAATAAGTATGAGGTTTTTAGCTAGTGAGTTCATGCATTTATTTAATCAGATGGCTTAGCTGAAGATGGTTTGGTTTAGGGCCAGTGCCAGGAAAGAAGTGCAGTTTTTAACTGGACCATCCTTGTGATGGATGTTGGTTTCAGGTGGCCAGTCCACCTCTGTGGGTGCTTGCTCCAGAATGGCTGATGATAACTGTGCAGTGATAGGAAACCCTGCCTGGAGTAGCTGCAGGGTGGTAACAGAAGGTGACTTCAGCAGCTGCTAAGTTTGCAGAACCCCAGAGCTCTTCTGGGGAGGACAACAGCATCACATGGTGTTGGACAGCTCAGCTTTGCATTTCAGTAATGAACTGCATGGCTGCAAAGAAATATTAAATATGCAGCTGTCTCTGCCTGCTCCTTATCTTCAGGAACTGCTCTCTACTTTGTACCCCTTCCTACCTCTCACAAGCAGGGGATCCTCTAAAAGAAAAACACCTTCCTGTCATCCTTGGGAAGAAAGCAATCTGGCCATGTTTGGAGGCAGTGAGGAGCGAAATAAGCCAGAACGAAACGTGTGTTGTTGTGTGAAATAAGCCAGAATTAATGTGGTTTTCTCTGTGTTGTTGTTTTTCCCTCTGCTGCAGAGTGCCACTCCTCCTGTGCAGGCTGTGTGGGGAACTCTTCCCAGGACTGCTCTGCTTGCCCTGCTCCTCAGGTGCTGCTGGAGGGCAGGTGCCTCCCCTCGTGCCCTGAGGGGCTGTTCAGCCACGGGGACCGCTGCTCCCGTGAGTGCACCTGCAGCATCTCATCCCACGTCCTGGGGTGCTCTTCTCACTGTGATGAGAGATGCTGTCTGATTTCTGTGAAGCTGTTTAAGGATTTTCAGGGGAGAATAGGATAGTCCAGTTTCAGGGAATGCAGTCTCCTCCTCACGGGAGAGAGACGTGCACTGGCAATCATAAACTGCTCTCAGTTTTGCTCGTCAGGACTGTTTCCCTGAAGATGTTTTGTGCTTTATTTCAGGGTGGTGTTCCTAGCTGTGGGAAAAACTCTTTAATGGACAGCGCCGAAAAATAAATTGCTTTTATTTGGCAAAGCCTCGGATTTAAAGAGAAAAACCTTTTCTCAAGTCCATTGCTCTATTTATTCAATTTATTCAGCCAAGGAACAGCTCCGTAAATAGATTTATTTGGCAGGCCATTGCAAAGATTCATCAGCTCTGAGGTGTGCACTGCCACCTTAGAGCTGAGGTAACTGCTGAGTGCTGCTTTGCGTGGTTTCAGGCTTATAAAAACCTCTTAGAAACAAAATTTCGGTGTCAGGAAAGTGGCATCTTGGAAGCTGTGTCCTTTTATTCCTAAAGAGCTTTGAAAGTAGTTTTTAAGAATTTTTTACTGACTGGTAGCCGCAGTATTTTTATCTCCCTCAGATCTGTAGCATGGGAATCTGACATCTGTCATTAAAGCTGGAAGGACACAAAAGCAGCCCATGAAATATTTTTGAGTGCTCTTAAGCCACTTTGTCTGCCATGTCTTTGTCGAGCTTTTTGCAGACAGAAGTGGCTAATGAGCTGGCAGAGCATTCCTGCTTCAGAGGTTTCAGTTTGGGAGGGCTTGGTGGAAAAACCATTCCCCAGTTTTCCTCTCACGCATTTCAGGCTCCACAATGATGTTCATACAGTCCCAAGAGAACTTTAATTTATCTCCCCTGTGCATCCCACTCTGGTTTTTTATATGCACAAGCATATGCTGGAGGGAGGAATAACAGGGCCAATCTCTCTCTCTTTTATATTGTGTCAAGATCTGTACCTTGATTAATGTAGGGATAAAATCACATTTCTTAAACTGACAACCCATTCCTCATCTTGTGTATTCAAAATGAGGATGTAAGAGCCTTCCAAACCACAACCCTGCAGTCCCTGGTGCCATTAGACCACTTTCTGCTCATGTTTTGTAGGAGTAAATGGTGGTGGGAGCTGGTTTTTTGGGAAGGGAGGGGAGAGGGTGCACCAAGGGCATAACCAGGAGTGTTGATTTTCTCCCTCAGCCTGTCATCCATCCTGCAAGACATGCCATGGCCCCTCTGATGGGGAATGCTCAACCTGCCACCCCCATGCCACTCTGGATGGTGGGAAGTGCAGGACGGGCTGCAAGGAGGAGCAGTACCTCAACCTGGTGGGCTATTGTGTGGGTGAGTAAGGGGAGCTGCTGGGGGATGAGCTGTCCACTGAGCTGCTGCTTCACACTGCCAGGAAAGCTGCTTGGGTCCTGCTCAGGGCTTCAGGGAAAGGAGCTGAGTTAGAATTTGTGATCCAAAGAAGCAGTTCATGGGGCCCTAAAGAAAAGCTGGCACAGCAAGCGTTGCTGTGTGCATTTTTGGGAGGTAATAGGATTTCTGGGTAGGAGTTATGCTGTGTGGGTGCTCAGTGCCTGCACTTAAGCCCATCATCTGAAACCACTGATTGCACTTATCTGTTTAAAAAGAAAAATCGCTTTTAATCCGTCACACAGACACGTACAAACATATTCTGGGAACTGCTCCAACCATTTCTGAGCTTTATCAAGCCATTTTTTTTTCTTTATCAGAAAAAGCTACGGTGTGTGGGGCTTAATCCAGGCTGAACAGTTCCAAACGAGATAAGGAATCCTAAGAAAAGGGAAAAATGCATTAGGAGTAATAAATATATCCATTGAGAGGCTATTGTTCTCACTTTAATATGATTTCCCTTCACAGAGCCTTCTCTTTGCTAAACATCTGTGTCCTGGGTGGTTTTTTTGTTTCTTTGCTCTCCACAGCTTAATTCTATGAACCATTTCTTCATCTCCCTTTTAACAACATTGATTATCTTGTCTGCAGAGACAGAAAGAGCAGGGAATGAAAGTGTGTGAGGAGTAAGAAAATATCCTAAAAGTACTGTACAGCTCCTTAGGAATTCAGGTTGGGGAATCAAGATAGAGTCAGATAACTACAACCTGGCCTCAGATCTGCAGTCTGAAGTGTGTTGCTCTTTGTGCTGAATTTATATCTGGTGTTTAAGCAGAGCATGTTTGTGGCCAGTTCTCCTGGAGGTAAAGAGCTCCACATCCAGGTTGTTAAGTTTCACTCATTCTACTCATTCAGCTCTGATTGAGATGCTGAATTTGCCCTTGCAAGTTATTAATTATCAGTTAAAGAGCAGCTGTCCCATAAAAGAGCACGTTAAAACTCCTGACACTCTCCTAAGATACGATTTGCATCAGAATCTAACAAAGCTTTTTCCTTCGCCTCCCAAAGCAATATATTTTTACAATTATCTTCCCATTTATCTTTAATTCCTGACCCTGCAGGCAGAATTGTGTTATGGCTTATAGGGCCTGCTGTGCATCACACTCACCTGCCATACTTTATGGACCTGGGGGGGGAAATCTTTCACAGAGGCTGGAGAAAAGCAACTGTCACTCCAAACCATTGCCTGGGAATTAATGGTGTTGTTGTGCATGTTACCTGAATGAGGATTGGAACATTTGCCTTGTTAATAGGGAAAAAAAAAGGTCTTGCTTTCAGCAGTTAATCAAATAAGCATTTCACATTTAAGCAGAAGAAAGATAAAATGTCCTCAACTTTCAGAAAATCAATGAGTCCCTGAGCGCTGTTTTGGGCACGCAGAATTTGTGCCAGTTCTTCCCTGAGAGTGCTCAATTGATTAATTTTAATTTATAGCCCAAATGTACAGGAATCTGCTTGAGACTTGAGCCATCCCCTGTTGGATCTCACAGCTTCTGTGGCTTAGTTCCCAGTTCCAAAACACTCTGTGATTTCCCTCTCCCTCTTGTTCAGCTCCAGGAAACTTTGCCATCACCTCTCTAAAAATCCCAACCGCCCAACCTGTCCAGCTCATAAACCCCTGCCCTGGCTTTTCTGATCTGAGGTTTCCCTGTTGGTCTGGAAGCTTCCCTGTTGATCTTTTCCTGACTGCATGGAAGGGCAGTTAGACAAATGCAGAGGGACTGGTGTGGAAGAAAACTGTGAACACCAACTGACAGAGAATCCCTCGTGGTCTGGTCTGAACTCCAGCTGCAAGGGAACTCCCACTCCCTGTGTTCCTCAGGCCCTTGCTTTCTTAGGCTGTGTGCAGTTGGGAAAACGTTCAAAGCTAAACCAGAAGAGCTCGCTCAGGAGGGGGCCTGTAACAAGCTTTGCTGCCTTGCTCTTAAAATTCCAGAAGGGACACTCTGACAACAAGAAATATACTCAGTTCCTTGTAAAATTAATGAGCTGCTGCTGTCCGTTTAGAGAGACATTGATATCATCACAGAGAGCTGGAGCAAGAGGGGCTCAGCTCCACTCACTCACTGGCATGCAGCCTCCTGCAGAACCTGCAGCTGAGCTGCCAGAGGAGAGGAGATCCTTTTGGTGCTTTGGTCTGGGCTCCTTTGTGCCAGGGACCTTCCAGCTGGATCTCCCACCTCACACTGCCTGGGGAAGCTCTCACACAGCATGCAGGCAGATCCCTGCAAACGTGCTTGCACTTCACCAGGAATTCACTTGGCTTGTTTCAGTGACAGATTCCCTTTCAGGTCTTGGAAAACAGAGACAAGAAAAACATTCCAACAACCAAAGCAAGCCAAAAATCCTGCTCAGTGTTGCATATCCTTTTAAGCCAGCCACACTGACTTGCTTTCTGGAATTACTGTAAGAGCAGAGACTTTTTGCCCACTGAGGTGCCTGTGAAGTGTGTGGTGTTTTCAGTGCTGATTTTAAGTCATGCTCTGTTGCAAACCTCAGGTCTCACCTTAGAGCACAGCACATAACTTGCATCAGGAAATACTTTCCTGGAGAGCCCCTAAGAGGGGTGATGTGTTTAAACAATATATGCTTAGCAAGTGGTGGAGCTGAGAGGCAGAAATGCCACAAAGTTTCCTTTTAGAGCCATAGAATGGCCTGCAGAGATGTTTTTTTTCTCCCCAACAGCCTCATTTGTCTTAGAACAACCTGTAACAGATAATTTCCCTATAGGAAGGGCACCATTTTCTTGCTTTATTTGCTAAGAGAAACCTAAAGAGGGTGTGGAAGTCCAGTAACTCTGGAAATCCATATAAGTATTTCCATTCTACTTTGAAATGGAAGTAGCTTTATAGGAAGATCACTGATAGGGAAGGTGATGGGGGTTATTTTTGCATAGAGGTGAGGAAGGAGGAAATCAAAGCCAGCTGGAAGGGGAGCAGGAAAACATTTTGCTTGGAGGGTGGGAGGAAACTCAGCAGTATGAAAAAGATGAGGAGGGAGGCATTGGGACTCCCAGCAGAGTGGTGACAGAATTCCTAAGAATCCAGTTTGCATACTGGAAGGGGTCTAAGGGAATTTACTAACTTGTGTGGCACTGACCTGCAGCCAGCTGGGGATGGGAAGGCTCCAGAAAACCCAAATCCCACAGGCTGTGCCCCCTGGCTGAGCTGGAGGGAGGATTGACAGGGAGAAGGCAGAAGCAGGAAACAAGTAGGGCTCGGGGGTGTGACTGAGAAGCACAGGGAAAACATCCCCCTTCTGTTAGTCCTGGCTTCAAAGGGAGCCTGCTGTGAAAAAGTGAAATCATCTCTCCCTAAACAAAGCCCTTCAGTTCTTCCCTGGCTCTCTCACTCGCTCCCCAACGTCCCTGAAATTCACCACGAGCGGCAGCCCTGGGTTTTTTGTTGGTGTTGTGTGTGCTTTGATCTCCAGGCTTGCAAAGGATCAAGAGAGTGATGGGGCTGATTCATCCTAAAACAGTAACTGAGAAAACTCTTGCCACTCTAGGAGGGAAAAGAGAGGCTTGTGAAGAGAAAACTCTGCTGCAGCAGCACTGAGTTTTGTAGATACCTGGATTTTTAAATGTTAGTTTGGGAGAATCTAGGCATTTTGCTGCAGATACTGACTGTGTGGATACTCTACATTTTCTCAGCCTCATTTTTATGCTCTGTGTATGAAACCTTTTGAGCAGATTTGTTACTCATTATACCCTGCCAAAGCTCTTTATTGGAGACCAGTGGCTCCAGCAAGAGATTCAACTGGAGGAGTATTATTTTAGTGGTAAGGAGAGTCAACATGTTACCAGGTAAACATGGAAGTACAAAAAACTGCTTGGATTTGTGTTAATTTTATTGGTTATAAGTACATAAACCTCATCACCCCACCTCCAGCCCATACAAATCACAGGTACTCAGGGCCTTTGGGATGATTTCATAGTCCTTGCTCCCTAGGGTGGGCTGCATGTGATCCTTTCTGGCTCCAGGGACTCCACCTCTGTACCCCAACTCTGGCTGGTCATTTCCCAGCTCCAAGGCTGAGAGCACGGGGGCAACAACTTGATGGATTCTGTATCCTATAAAAGCAGGAGCTGAAGGAGGCAGCTCTGTAAGAAGCTTGGATCCCTGCCTGCAGCCAGGACTGGATCAGTTTCTGAGTTGCTTCTGGGCTTTTGCAGCAGTGTGGAGTGAGAATCACCTGTGTGTGAGATGCAGGAGACATCAGCTGGGGCCAGGCTCCTGCAGCTAGGGATGCAGGATTCCTCCAGGCTCCCATGTGAGCCTGTGTTCAGCTTGTAAATCTAGATTGCCTGACAACCTGTAGTAACGCTGTCAAAGGAGACAAAAGACAGAAAGGTGAACCTGCAGCAGAAATCTGACAAGAGGCCAGGTACTCAAATCAAGCCTCATTGTTACATATCTTTCAAGACAGTCGTCATTTCCTTTATAATTTTCTCGATTACCATAATGAGGATTAATTTGGCTTCCAGCTTGCCTTACACTGCACCTTTGTGCACACAAAAGGCTTGTTGTCAAACCTTGTGAAGCACCTGAGTTCAGGCAGAGGTCAGGAGACGGAGGCTTGCATCCTGCTGGGGAAAAATGGAAAAAGGAAAAGGTTTTGAGGCACTCTGATGCCACTCTTGGCCTGGCTTTGAGGGCTGCTGTGGCTGTTTCAGGGTGTGGATGTCTGGTTTGTGTGGGAAAATGTGTGCAGCAGGAACTACAGGAGGAGGTCATACATCTGTACAGGTTTTGCTCCTCAGTTTTTCCACGGTGGGAGCAGAGGGAGGTGAGTGCCTGAGGCCTCCAGCGGAGCTAAAGAGGAACCTGTCGGCAGGGGCACTGAAAATCAGAGAAAGGTCTTGGGAAGGAAAGGGCTCTGAGCTGGCTTTGAGCTTTCCCCAGCTCACTTCAGGATGGCAAAGAGGCTGCTTGAATGGGGCAGGAGGGATGCAGAGGAAAAGTGAAAACGTTGTGGTGCTCGGGAAGAGCACAAGATGAGGAGGAGGCAAGAGGAAGGGAATGCTCCTCGGATGCAGGAGTTTCAGGTAGCAGGATTTGCTCTCCAAGTTCCATCCCTGCTGCCCTCCTGCAGTTCTCAGCTAAGCTCTGTGCTGTCCCTCCGTGCTCAGTGTCCCTCGTTCCCTCTAGACTGCCACCCCCTGTGCCAGCAGTGCGTGGCCGACCTGCGGGACAGCGGCAGCGTGTGCCTGAAGTGCCAGCACGCCCGGCACCTGCTCCTGGGGGATCGCTGCCTGCCCGAATGCCCTGCGGGACACTACGCCCACCGCGGAGCCTGCAAGCGTGAGTGCCTCCTACAGACACCTCCAGGAGCTGCAGGAGCTGCCTGCACCCTGGGGACCAGTTCCACCGAGTGGTTCCTCCCTCGTAGGGAAGCTTTGTCTGGCTGGCAGGACGCTGCACTAGAGCAGGTTTTCTTTTCGTGCTGGTAGGAGTTCCTCAGGATGTTTTGCAGCCTGAGGTGGAACATCTCCCTGACTAAGGTCTGTTACTGAGGCTTGTCTTGCTGCAGTAATGGCCCAGAAGGTGATGGCTTGTAGCAGCTCCTAAATCAGAAAGCCAATTCCTTTCAGCTTTTTAGGCTGGTGCAATGGATGCAGCACCCAGGGCACATTTCATTTTCTAACGTGTCCCTGCATCTCCTCCACTTTCTGTTGGTGATGGGGTGATTTTTGCATTCCAGTCCTGGTCTGAGCTGCTTTCTACTCCCTGGGCTCTTAGAAGGAAGCAGGTTCCTTTTCTTGTTCTGTGGCTGACAGAGACGTGGCAAAGCTCAAAGCTGAGCAAAGGGTACTGCACTTCAGTTTGAGAGAAAGCAACCAAGACCAGAAATTCAGCACAATGGAGATGCTCCTTTTGCAGGAAGTGGCATTTCCTAATCTGGTTTAGGGTGGGTAATATTTCAAAGCTTCTCCCCAGCATTCTGGGAGCTGTGTGTCTATTTACCTGTTTTTGACAAATGAGATCTCAGAGCTATGAAACATACTCTGTGCCACTTGATTGGAAAGGCCCCTGAGAGAGAGAGAGAGAGAGAGAGAGGTTTTGCCTTCCTGGAAATGTAAGCCTAGGGATAACATTTCTTCCCTTTGGTTTAAAGGTTTGATTTAAAAGGAGTTGTGCATTTTTCAGACTATGTCAAAGCCCGGAGGACATTTTGGTCTGCCTTTTAAGATCCTCAGCACAGCTCAGTGTGGTTGCTTCTGATCCCTTTGCCCACTCTTACTCATGATTAATTTTACACCTATCATGATAGGTGTAATGATGTCATCAATCTTTAGGTAAAGGCCTGTCAGGAAGTAAAACAGACTAATCATTTTGTATGTAACCTCTCTGGAGAAAGTAATAGGGCACATTGGCCTCAGCCTCTGTGACATTTTAAATCTCTTTGATCAGGCTAAGAAATGAGCCTGAGAAGTCATGAGGGAAATGGGGAGAGGGTGCATGGAGATAGTCTGGTCCCCATCAGTGCAATTCCTGCTGAAGGGATGGATGTGGATCTTCAGGGAAGTGTGGAACTGTCAGAAAAGCACTGGGTGGTTATTGCATATACAAAGAGGATGTCACCTGAAGCTAGCTGGGAGAAACCATGAAGGGGAGGTATGTGCTAAAAAAGGGAGCCCTTTTTTCACTCTTTTTTGTGAGACAGGTCCTGGCCACATCCTGCAGGGGTTTTTCTTAAGAAGGGAAGGCTGAAGAGAAGAGGGTAAAAAGAGGAGGAAAGGAGAAGATCCTTTCTTGGGCAGGAGGCACCGTGTGCCACTGTGAGCTTAGACTTGGCAGGAACTTTTGGTGCTCACCATCTCTGCTCTGGGTCTCTGAGAGTGTTTCTGCTGAAGCCTGTGAAACTTGCCCTGAGGCCTGTTTTTCCTTGTTTTTTGCTGTCCCTGCAGGGTGCCACCCTTCCTGTAAAAGCTGCACTGGCGAGGGTCCCTCGTCCTGCTCCTCCTGCAAGGCCAGCCTGGTTCTGTCCCACACGGGCGCGTGTGCTCCGCGCTGCTCCCCGGGATACTACAGGGATGATGGGCAAACCTGCCGACGTGAGTGCCTCTGCCCCAGCCTCCTCTCCTTTCCACAGTGCATTTTCCAACCTGTCTTTTCTTGTTCCTTTGCTCACTGGGGCTGTTGCCTGGAAAAGAAAGGTTTCAGGTGCCTAAAAACGTGATGTGAGTTGACAGAGGTGATGAGCTGCCTCAGGAGCAGAGCCTACAGCAGGGTTGAAATTTCAAAACAGTTGCAGTTTTGTTATTGACCTCAAAAGAAAAGAGGCTTTGTGTCCTGCTGTAAAAATCTGCAGGAGCATTTGTGTTGATTTCCCTGCGATGGATTCTGGAGTTGATGAAAACTTGGCAAGTTGAGACCAGTTTGAATCAGTCCTTACTAAGGCAAACCCCCTCCCCAGTGCACTGCCTGCCAGTACATGCCATGGAAGCTGCACTGTAGCTTTTATGTCCATTTCTCCTCATGTGAAACCCCAGGAGAAACAAGGTACAGCTTGGTAGACACAGACCTGAGCTGATCCTAATGATCTGGTGGAATTGATCTGGTATTAGGTTATGTTTTAACCTACTCTTGCTATCCTTTGTGAATCTCTCAGGGCCTCTCTTTTCCTTTATTATTTTGTGTTCCCTCTGGCCTTGGGTTATTCCTCCCATAATTATTTGGCTCAATGTGCCAAAATGCAAAATGGTATGGGTCAAAGATACAAAAAAACTGGAAAAAGCCCTGCTTGAATTGTCCCACTATAATACACACACCTAAAAACGAGTGAATGCTGAAGTGGTTTGGTCACTGTGAACCTGAACACTCAGATTAGTGCAGTCCTGCGTTACCCTGATTTAAGTTCTACCAATTTATGATAAAATAATTTTGTTGCACTGAGTCCAGGTATCAGTGTCATCCTACCTGGGCCCAATTTTGCCACTGATGAGGTCCTGTAGGAGGAAACTGAAGTGGTTGTCAGCTTTACCTGCCTTTTGTGGAAATAGATGGTTCTCCTGAAACTATTATTTCCATCTGATCAGCAGAAATGGAGACACCTTACATAAGTTCAAGGAAATAGCTGGAAGGACTTGTACCATTCTTCTGTTGTGGAAAAAAAAAAAAAAAAGGGCATTCAATAATAAGAAAAAAAACCAAAGTAATAAAAAAATAGGAATTTAAAAAAATGTTCTGGCTGGTTTCCTACAAGCTCAACAAAATACTCAGTTTTCTCCTGCAGTAGGGATTCTCTTCTTGCTTGCTGCACCAGAATATCTCCCTTCCTAATTAAGATGCCCCTTTCTAATGAAAACTTTCCTGTTGATATCTCCTGCCTCAGGTTATCAAGGTAGACTGGGGATGCTCCTGAGGCCTGCACCCTTCCTGAATTTGGTTCAGGGGCTCAACTCCAAATAGATTTTTTTTTTTTTTTTTTTGCAAGCCAATTCAGCTACTCTAATCTCCTTATTGCAAATGGCTTTTTAAGAAGTGTTTGTAATCCTTGGAGCAGGGGGCTCAAGGCCAAGTGTGTTGGATTTTTGTCATTCCAAGTGTCACTTGTGCCTTTTCAAGTGCTGCTGATAAGCCAGGGAGATACAAATTGTCCCAGGCTGCTGGGAAACTGCCACTTGGAGGGAATGAAGATTGTTTAATCGGAGGTTGGCTGCTAGGCTGAGAAAATCTGCTCCCTCTTCAACGTTTATTTCAGTCTCTTTACACTTTTGAGGAACTCAGGGTTGGAATGAGGTTCACAAGAGATGCTGAGTGCACGTATGGGCCCTGGGAGATATTTTTAAACTCAATGACATCCTGGCCCAGGAACAGTGAGAAGCTTAACGAGTCCTTCACGGGCTTAAAAATGCAGATACGGAGTTGTGCTGATAAAACAAGCAGACAGGTTTGCTTCCAGATACAGTTTTTGCTTACTCTTCTGGCATGCCTCCATGGGTAGCCTGATTTCCCTGGATTTAGACCTCATGCAGAATGTTTTACTGTATTTTTAATAGTTGGTTCTTTGGAGCACTTGAAAAAAGTAGTTTTTTCATGTAGTGTTATTAAGCAAAGAAAAATCAGAGTGGCACCAGAGCACCTAAAAGCCAGCTGCTTGATTGTTTAGGTAAACATTTTGCTAAAAATCATTCGTACATCAATAAAATGCAGACCTGTGACATTTTTTAGAGGAGCTAATACAAGGAACTGTTCTGAAAAACACTGTGTTCTTGCTTCAGGGAGAGCAACGTGGGTATTTTCACATTTACTTTGGAAGTTTTTTTGTTGTAAAACTGTGTTTTGAATGAACATGTCAGTATTTATCACCCAAACTGTTAGTACAGCCTCCTGCGAAGTTTAGTTCCTGGACATCAAAGAGGTGAGTGGAAATATTCTGAACCTCTGGACTTTGATCCTAGATTCAGTAAATCCCTGAATTATTTTTTTCCTGGCATCTTTATTGCTCCCTGCAGCTCCAGAATTTCACACTGTGTGCAGATGAAAAGGTGGAAACGTTAAGTGAAATTAAATGGGCCTTTGGTCCCACCAAGGATTGCAGCAGTCTACTCTGCTCTCCAAATTGGTGTGTTTCTGGGTAAAGAGTTGTATGAAATGCAGGTTGCATAAAGGAAATTAAAAAAAAAAAAAAACAAAACAAAACCAAAAAAAACAGACAGGGAAAGCTCTTATTTGGGGATTTGGATTCAAGGTCAGTGTTTTATCCTGACCTGTCCAGAGGAAAGTAAGAAACAGCGTGAGGGGACATTGCAGCCTGTTCCAAATGGAATGAGGTTCTTTACACTTTGGAGAATGTGAAAAGGAACAAAACAATCAAAAACCCTGGAGTCTCCACAGAGGACAAGAGGAGTAGCAAGGCTGCAGGGTAAGAGCATCAGGAATGACACTGGTTTTCCTTGTGTTCCCACAGCTTGCAGCAGCCAGTGCCGGAGCTGCGACTCGGCCACCAGCTGCACGTCGTGCAGAGATGCAGCCAAGGTCCTGCTCTTTGGGGAATGCCAGTATGAGAGCTGTGCTCAGCAGTATTACCTGGATTTTTCCACCAAGACTTGCAGAGGTGAAAAATGCCTTGCTGGTTTCAAGGAAAAGGAAAAAAAAAAGAAAAGAAAGAAAAGGAAAGAGAAAAAGAAATAAATGCAAGTGCCTTGGCTAAGAATCCGTTAGATGGCAGCGGGAGCTGTGCAGGTGGCCTGTTTTAAAAAGAATGCAGGAAGGGGAAAATTGTTCAGTGACAGCTTTCTTGCAAGGCTTCTGCAGGTTTTTTTTTTTTTTTTGCTTTTTGGGCAGCCTGCTGTCACATACTTGAGCCTTTCAGTGGAACAAGATTATTGCAAATCGCTCTCTTGTAAATGATTTTGTAACTGAGCCAGCAAAGTTTTCAGGGGTCAGGTCCAGCAATTCATTTAGTCACGGGTCAGCTGATAACGAGTGAGCTTGCCAGGCTAAGTCTCTTTTCGGGGGCTTATCTGGCCTCCTGTACTTACCTGTCTCTCTCTCTGTCTTACTAAACCCTGCATCACCGGATGGCTGCAGAAACAGCAGTTTGGAGTGATTTAAAAGACACGTGACTTGAAAGATTTCCAGAACTCCCCAGCAGAGTGTTCCATGGTGGAAATAAGTGGTGCTTTCCTACAGCTTGTAGACCCCAAGTGCTAAGCCCTTGTGCAGGGTGAGCACCCCAGAAAGGGCTGCCCTGAACTGATTTTTGTTTTCTTCCAGAGTGTGACTGGAGCTGTAACGCCTGCAAAGGTCCCCAGAGGACTGACTGCCTGCAGTGCATGGAAGGCCACGTTCTCCACGAGGGAGCTTGTGTGGAAGAGTGCCCTCCAGCTTTCTACCGGGAATCCGACACGTGCCAGAGTGAGTTTTCGTGGAGCATTCCTTCCAGCGTGTTTCCCTGCTTGTCTCCCCAGAGCTGTCAGGCTGAGCTCTTTGCCTGTGCCTCTTTAGGGTGTGATCAGCCCTGCCTTCAGTGCCACCAAGCAGACAAGTGCAGCCTTTGCCCAGCCCCGTTCTTCCTCCTGGGCAGTGTTTGTGTTCCCAAATGTGGGCAGAGATACCGCGCGGACGAGGCACAGCGCGAGTGCACAGGTGAGCACGGCGAGCTTGGTGCAGGCACAGTGGGCAGATGGGCAAGGAACTGCTTGCCAGCTTTTATCATAACTCTTTGCCCACTGTCTTGACTCCTTTTGTCAGGTAGGTAAGACATACACAGTGGTGTTTTCTGCTCTGAGCCTGGGGACGGCTCTGCGTGCCAGTGGCCGCGCTGGTTTTGCAGTGTCTCAGTGGGGGTTGTGCTTTCCATCCCATGCAGCTTGTCCTCCTGGATGCCTGGAGTGTGACAGTGGCAGCCTGTGCCACCTCTGTGACAGCACCACGTTTCTGAAGAATAAGGTCTGTGTTTCTGCCTGTGGCCAGGGTTTCTATGGCAATCCACAGACCAGAGAGTGTGAAGAAGGTGAGTGTCTCTCAAGAGACAGCACCATTTATCATCAGTGTAAAACCAGTGACAAAACATCGTGGGGGAAATCCCTTCCTGAATCAAGCTGAGTGGTTACTTATCCATTCTTTATTCTAAATGAAGATTTCCTAGTCTGTCTGCAGTTGGCTTTCAGTTCCGTGATGGGGAAATCAAGGCAGGAAGTGATTTGCCCAACTCTTGGTGGGGATTGGGATGGACTGCAGTTCACCTGGGTCAGGAACGAACAGGGCACCCAAAAATTAGTGCTGACAGGCATGATGCCAACACAGCCCGTGGTGATTCCTGCAGTAACACTTCTCCCTTCTTTGCCTTCAGCCAGCAGGCATCCCTGGAGCTCCCGTGTGAGCAGCACCCTCACGGTGGGCATTGGCGGGGTGCAGCCCCTGGAGCTGGCCTTGCTGGGCTGTGATCCGGCCGCTGCCTGGGGCCAGCTGCTGTTCCAGGTGGACAGCATTCCCTCCACCGGCCGGCTGGTGATGCTGCAGGACGGGCAGGAGGTGCCGCTGAGCCACGGCCAGCGCTTCAGCTGCAGGGACGTGCGGGACAGGAGGGTGCGCTTCGTGCACAGCACGGGGGAGCCCAGGTGACTCGGGAGAAGCTTCTTCCCTCAGCTCTTGCCTCACAAAAACATTGTTTCTATCTTGAGAACGGGTATTTCCTGCTTCCTTGGAAGCATTCCTACGGGGAGGCACACTTCCCACTGCTGCTAAATCGACTTCCAGCGGACTTACACTGTACCGTAGTGTAACTGGTGCTGCAAAACTTCTCAGCTGGTGGTAGAAGGGGTCACTGTGACCCAACTCCCAAACCTTCTGTGCTTTTGGGGTTGCAGGAATCTGTGCCATCTTCAGGATACTCAGCTGAGAGTTAAAACTGGCATATTAGTCTGATTGTTACCACAGTTTCTTGATGTTGTTAGGAAGATGCTCAAGTGATGTCACTGCTGTGCTCTCTGGCATAGTTTGCCTTCAGCCATTCCTTGTTTGCCTCCAGTGTGAGCTCTGTTAGTATCCTGCAATAATTAGTGGTGATTAGCAGCTGGCAAAGCTCACACTGCAAGGGTGTTGCAGGGAAGCAGATTTTTCCTGCAGCCAGGCAATAAGCCAGCCACGATGCCAAATTTCACACTGGATTTGTATCACCATAAAGCCTTGGCACCAGAGTGACATGGGTGGAACTGTTCTGAATTTCTGGCTGTATAAATCAGGGAGGTCTTCCATCTAAATAAGATCTGAAGAAGACTTTCAGGGTGTCCTGATGCCAAGGGTTAGCTGGAGTTCACCAGACTTCAGGCATATGTTCCTGTATCCTGCTTTTTTTTTTTTTTGTCTTTTTACCTGGTAGTCACCATGAAATGTCAGCATCTTGTCTTGAGAAACAAAGCTGCTTTATTACTAAATATTACTCTATTTATTATTTATACTGTTACTTTAAACTTCAAGGTGTTTGGGTGGCATCACTGAAAAGTAACTGGGAAGGAAAATTCCTGGCAAGTCCCGAAGCCAGACAAGTGAGGTTTTTCTTTAGCAGAGAGTGGCTGGCACTTTATCTTGGGGATGCCATCCGATGTGGATAACGTTACTCAAAGGGAGATGAGGGTACATTATCACACAGCTCAAGGTGTTTTATTACCTGTTGTGACTGTTGTGAATCTTCAGGAAAAAATACTATAAAAACGTAATTGAAGAAAACTTGAGCTAAAGCTTCTGTCGCTGAGCCAGTCATGTTTGCTGAATATATAACATGCTTATCATTACTGAGTTCTGGAAGAGGACTTCACTAATTTATATTATCCTGTGTTTTGGCTTGCTGGGGACCTGTTCAGGAAAGGACAGTTTTCATTGAAGGTCACTGACCAAGAGTCATTCTCCCACCTTGAGGTGATCAACATTCAAGCCTTCTCAACACAGGTAACAAAGCCTGGAAAAACCCCCAGATTTGGTACCATTTGAAGCCCTGGTTTCTTGCAGGGATAAAAAAAGGAGCTGGGCAGAAATTAAGAGCAGGGGTTCAGATTGGGCTCAACTCTCCCTTAGGGGTGGCAGCCAAGAGTCACATGGAGGAAAGGGGTTTGGGGAATTGACTGGAGAGGCTGGCTTGTGTCATTGTGCTAGTGCAGGGAGTTGCAGCTGTGCAATCATAGAGCAATGATCAGCAAGGGCTGAGGAATCCCTACTGCTCCAATTATCCTTTGGATCTGCTGATGCTCCAGTGCAGCCTCCTGCTGCAGGCCAGCTGGGCCAGCATTGATCCCGATGGCAGGAGAGCTTTGACACTCAGGTTCAATGCTCTGTTCTGGGACAGCTGGGAATTAAATCAGCAGGAGCTATTTCAAGTGTGTCTCTTAAACTTCTCACCACTTCTGGGCAAGGTGATGGTACTGCCAAGAGTCAATGTCCCCTGTATTATTTTTATTTAGAGTCTGTGGCTCAGTACATGGGTCTCACCCCAGGGAGGGTAGAGGCGCCTGAACGGGTTCCAGGTTTCCAGGGAGGCTTTGCAGCTTGCACCGATTTTTTTCCAGTGTGGAAAGCTCGATCAGAAGTTGTGACTACTTGGCATGGCCTTACCAATAGAGACCCTAAAGTGCAAAAGAGAATCTGCTACTCTTAAGGCCCATTTACATCCTCAGAGGGGCACCAAATGACTTGACACAACTCTTCTAGTGCTGGCTCCTTCCTGCCCACAAGCCTGGCTCAGCCTCCACCCTCCCCATGAGTAATTTATATTCCATATTAGTCATTCCCCTAACTTCTGGAAATTAGAAGTGCTCTAGTTTGTCCTTTAGAATAAGACAAACTGTGGGTTTTGATCCTGCCGTGCTGCCATATTGATTCTGGCTGGCGCTGAGATCTTGGCTCAGCCTAATCTCTTGTTTGCCTCAGTAGGAGGTTCACCTAAGTAAGAGCTGCAATCACTGCCCCAGAATACATAAGTGAGGCTTAATGATAGGAATTCTGGCTAATAACCCTGGGAAGTTGTGCACAGGTGAGGTGGCAGCAGTTTGGCTCCCTGATGGATGTTCCCAGGGCTTTGACTTTGTCTCTGCGGGAACACCTCCCTCCTGAGGCAGTGCATTACCCACGGCAAATGATGTTTGTTGGGATCAATAAGACACTGCAGATTGAAACTTTTTTTGATGACAAAGAACTGGAGAACTAATTTAAACCAGCAGAAATATGGCCTCTAGCAGATGTTTGGTATAAGCTGAGTAAGGCTGCGGGGAGCGTTGGAAATGAAATAAATACTGATGATGAAGACACCCGGTTTTGCTGTCATCTCAGAAGGTTAATGAGGATCAGCTAGAGTCAGATGCTTGCTATATAAATGTCCCAAGTTTTTTCCTTTCCTAAGCCTAATGTGGCGTGAGAATCTTCTTTTAATGGGACTAATTCAGTTTGAACGCTAAATATTATTAGATCTGCCCATCGGGGGAAAAGGTGTGGAGAGTTATTCTCTGCTGCTAAGAAACAGGAGATTTCCAGGGATGGAGTGAGCTGACGTCCTTATCCCCAAACTTTTAATTCCAGCCTTTGATCATGATCCAATCTCCCAGGCTCAGCAGGCACCTCAGAGCCGCTTTTGTGTTCCAGGCGCCGTACGTGTTCAGGAACGAGCCCCTCCTCGTCGGCAGGGGGGAAACCGGGACGGTATCGGAGCTGGTGCTCGGCCTGGGGGACAGTGACAACCCTCAGGACGTGGTGCTGATGGTCTTGGAGCCCCCACGCCACGGGAAGCTGCTCGGGCCCCCTGGGCACCCTGCCACCTTCCGCCTGGGTGACCTCGCGGGCGGGCGGCTGCGCTACGCGCACGACGGCTCCGACAGCCGGCAGGACGCGGCTCTTCTGCAAGTGAGCGACGGGTACCACTTCCAGAACGTCCTGCTCCACATCAGGGTTGCTCCCGAGGTATGTGCTGGCACACAAACCCTGGCAGGCACACTGGGAGTCTGGAGAAGTGCCACTCTGTCCCTGAGGTGTCACTAATCCTGAGTAACCAGCCAGAGGAAGCAGTGGATTGACTGGGTTTTGGAGGTCACCTGAATTTTTGGTTTGAAACAGCTCCAGTTGTGCAGCTTTGATGATTCAAAGTCCACAGTTATTTGAGAAAAGGTAATAAACTGTAATAAAGCAGAAGGAGAAAAATCTGAAGATATCTTAATTCCTTACTAATGTGAAAGAGTAGCAAAAAGTAGAGCTGTCATTAGAGCTGTCATTAGAGAAGGTCACGGTTTGCAGTCTTTTATGCAGAGATCTGACACAGTGCCTTGGAGTTCCACCCCTTGGGAAGGAGCTGGGAGGAGATGACATTGCCCCTCTTTTGCCCTCTCTGCTGTGTGAGATGTCTTTCACAGCAGCTTGGGCAGGACAGTTTAAGGGAGCTTGGTGAGCGCTCCGTGTGGCCGTGGAGCACAAGGAGGCCCTGATCCCATTGGACCCTGCAGGTTCCCCCAAAGCTACGGTAGTAATTAATGCTAATTAGTGCTGTGACTCGCACAGCAGTCTGGGGATGAAAAAGGAATTGGCTTTCAAGGCTGGTGCTGGTGTGAGACTCCTGGAATAAGAGGAGCCCTGCCTGTGGTTTTCACCCAGACCGCTTCCGTGGCCCTAAGGAGCCTGAACGGGATCACAAGGACTGTGGGAATGTTTGGACACCACTCTGTGTTCTTTGTAACACCTTTTTCCCCTACTGTCGGTTAAGCAGGTTCTTGTAAATGCCAGAGAGGGTGAATTGCTGGGAGTAGTTTCTTTTATTATCCTGTTTTGTGCTCCCTTGTCTCTCCTTATCGTTCCACATTTCTTTGTGCAGCACTTGGCTACGGAGGAGAATGAAGGTGGTGACAGAGGTGAGAGCAGGGCAGCTTTTAGGGCTTTTTCCAGTCCCTTTTGTTGCTCATACCTGCTTTTCCCATCCAGACCCTTTGCTGGAACTGCTGCAGTGGGAACAGGGACATGGAAGCCCTTCTTTTCTGAGAGGCGAGGGGGAACACAGAAAAATAAAAAGGCAAAAGATGTTTATTTTAGGGGTACCCCAGACCCCTAGAGACCCAGCTAAGGGAGGTCTCCAAGGTATTTGCAAGGCAGCTGACCTTGCCCTGCCTGGCAGCAGGCAGCTGAAAACACTTTTACATGTTAAAAATATTTTTTAAAAAAGATTACCAAGCAAAAAGAGCTGTCTCATGAGTCTGTTCTTATTAAAAAGCAGCATCAAAGCCATGTGGGAATGGTATCACAACGTGCTGGATGGGTTTGATGTGGCCAGTGAAGGAACATTCAGTCATTTAGTGACCTAAAAGGTGAAGGTTTCCATGTTTATAACAAACCCACAGTGTCAGTGGAGGATAAATCAGGTGGGTGCACAGCAGACATGCCAAAAAGGAGGTCAGAAATCATTCTGTAATGTGGTTCCTTTTCACAAACATCTTTTTAGCTCTCTCTCCTGTCTCTGTGGCAGATCCAGAAGAACACAGCAATGAGTCATTTACCAGTTTGGGGGCTGATTATGTGGAGTAGTAAGTGAGGAGGGAGGTGATCCCTTAGATGGAGCAGTCAGGATTTTGACTGATCACACAGTTCAAGGTGAACTGCAGCCACCGCCAGTTTCAAGGTGAATGTGCAGAAATCCAGAAAAGAAGTCACATTTACAGCAGCTGGGGTTATAAGAAAGAACCACGGCATGGAAGAGGTCATGGGGATTTTGGTGACCTGTCCAACAAAGCAAATTAGAGCCAAAAAGGGCTGATATAATCCTTGAATGCCAGACTAGTGTTACTGAAATAAATGGAAACTGTAGTGAAACTATTACTGCAATCCACTGCTGACATCCACATTTCAGGAAGCTTAAATTAATATTGGACAAAAAAAGATTAAAAAAAAGCCACAGGAATAGTTTGAAGGTTAGGAAGCCCACTGAGTAACTAAAGGCTTGGGTGGATGCTCAGAGAGAATGAGGATGGTGGTAAAAGACAAAACTGTGGAGGGAGACTTGGGTCAGCAGCAGGGAATTAGGAATGTGAGGATGAGGTCAGTCCTACAGGCTGGGAATGGGGTCTGAGGGACACAGCAGAAGGATCCACAACCATTTCATCAAGCAGCCAGCCAGGCTGGAATGCATAACAAATTCCAGAATACTCTCCTTGATCCTCGCTTTTCCCTTGTAAGTCCCATTGCAGCTGCTCACGTTGCAGTCAGCCTTTTCCTGCTGTCCCCCTGCCCACAGGGTGCCAGGAGCCCCCGGCTGGTGACCAATTCCCTGGTGTGGGTGCCCCAGGGAGGCATGCTGCAGATCTCCAAGACAATCCTGCACGCCGAGCTGCCCGGTGCCCGGGACTCTGACATCACCTACACCATCACCCAGGAGCAGCCCAGACACGGTAAGTGCCCCTGGAGCCCTGCTGCCCAACAGCTGCACCCTTCCATGCTGTTAGGTGCACGTCTGGGGGAGTATTTCCTTGGAATGGTAGGCTGGCTGAGTGCTGCTAGCCTCATCTTTTTCCACTTCTCACGGCCATGCAGAGTAACAAAGCACTTTTGCCCTTCCTGATCATCTGTGTTCTTCCAGTGGTGGTGGAATCCTGGCGTATTTACAGCCCTCTGAGAGCTGAACTTTAGTGCCAGAAGATAATCCTCCACGCTGAATGTCTGCCTTGAGGAGCACAGAGCAGTATCTACCTCTAGAAACTGCTGAGCAGCAGTTTACCTTGAAGAATTCCCTAAATTCCGTGACTTTTGATTTAATTTGTCCCAGAGGAAGGGGTTGCTGACCGTAACGGGATTTGGTGATGTTGTTTGGATCTGCAGATAATTCTTGTCCCCAAATTCCTTCTGAGGGGCTCTGAGCTCAGCTCTCAGAGCAGTGACTTTCACCAGCAACCCCATGCTTAGGGAGGATCTTCTGGGCGCAGGGTAAGGGGGAGTGTGAAAGGTTCTGGGATTTGTGACCGAGCTATAAATGGAGAAAAACGGGATGAAAAAGAGGTGTCATGTGGAGGGAAATATGGAAAGAAAAGAAAAATGCTCTTTTCTTACTCAGCATCACTATTTTCTTCACAAAATCCATGTCTTTGAATAACATGTTTTGCACTTCTAAGAAATGATACCACATTTAATTTGCTGACCCAGGAAAATTAGAGGATCCCTCTAGCAACATCCATGAGGTTTTTTTATTTCCTTTTGCTGTGAGGACAGGCTGATTTCCATAACACCTGATGGAAACAGAGATAATGAGTTTTGCAGTTTAGAAGAGAAATAATTAATTTGTATTCCCCCTTTCATTTTCCACAGATGAAGGTCTGTCTTCTCGTTTTTAATAAGCATTTACATGAAAACAGGAATTTTTCCCCGAGGAGCTTGTCTCCTGCTGCCTAACCCTAACTAAAATTTATAATCCTGTGTTTGTATCACCATAATTATTGCTGCTGTGATTAATTGCAGTAATATAAAAAGGCTTGTAGCTGCAGGTGAGGAAGAAGCAGCAGAAATCAATGATCTCCAAAATTTTATCTAAAATTCTGTTTTGCAGAATTTGGGAGGGTAAAAATGGGAGAGAGAAAAATGTGGAAAATTGGTTCTGAATCCAGAAAGGCTTATCTGCCTAACTTAGCCTGTGAATAATGGGAAAGATATTCATACCTATAGAAAATATAGAATTTGATTTTTAGATTTTTAGGGGAACTCCCATGAGCAAAACCATAAGATCTGGAATGTAATTAGGGTACTGAAAAAGGAATTTTAGCCCAGAGTTGGACGGTCAAATGGAAGTGTGATATTGCATCTTGCCGAATTACTTTGTTTTGTTGCTCCAACTTTTCAAGGGTGGTTTGGGGAGACGAAATGGGAGAGCTTCTGATGGATGATTCACATAACAGAGTGATTAATTATTAATCAGCAGAGTTATCAACCCGTTTAATGGAATTAATTAACAAGACTGCCCAATGTCACCGGGATGTCTCAATTCGGCTGATGGCTTTTGGGAACTCTGCTGGTATTTCTGTCACTTAACACTGCATGGAAAAAAGCTCTGAGTGGGTGGGAATTTGCTCCTTAGCCGGTGCAAGGGCACCTCTTGCTCCCTGTGCTCTCCAAGCTCCTCCTTGCTTTTCCCAGGGGAAGTGGTGCTGCTGCTCCCGATGCCGGCGGACGGCCCGGCGGACTCCTGGCAGCTCTTACCTGACGGAAGGGCGGCCTCCCCCACAGCCTCCTTCACCCAGCAGGACATCAGCGATGGCATCGTGTGGTACAGGCACTCGGGGGCTGAAGTAGAGAGTGACTCCTTCCAGTTCCAGGTATTCCTTGTCCTCCCATGTCCTTTGCCTGGAATACCAGGCGGCAGCCCTCTGAGGTGACTCCACTTGTGTCCTGTGAGGCCGAGTTTTAACAATGACACAGATATGTGTGTGAATACGTACTGGAAAACACTCTCTCATGAAACCTATAATGTTTACACCAAGTGAAAAACATTCCAAGTGCCTTCTTCAAAATTGTGTGTTTGGTGAGCCCCACAGCCGCACAGCCCTTGGTTTCTAAGCTAATAATTTAATTTTGGCTTCGGAGCCCTTCGTCTTGCAAGCAGGCCAAAAGGTAGAAATACTCCCCAGCAGCTGGGAAATGAAAATAAATCCCCACTCCCCACAGGTTTAAGAGCCGTAAAATTGCTCAGACAGGTCCTTGCTGTTTGCTGGGAGGGTTTCACAGCCTGCCCTAAGTCAGCCTACGTGAACACTGGCACGCGGTGTTTGTTACATCTGGTTTACAAGGCAGAAGCAATTACTGTAGCACCGCAGAGGCAATTAAGGTAATTTCTAAAGTAATTAACAGAAGTGATAATGAGGAATTTGTGAGCTTCACTGTTGAACAAGCTAATCTTTGGCTTAATTGCTGCATTCCTCTTACAGACTATGCATTTTGCATGAGTTGAGTGTTTGGGTTTAGTATCTCAGAGCAGTGGCAATAAATGTACAGAGAGCTCAGAAAGGGAGCTGGGAGTACCTGGTCACATCAGGAGACCATGGCATCTCTGTCCAAGTCCAAGCCTTGAACTTTGGGTTGGGACATTTCGGGGCCAAAATCTTGTTTTCATCGGTTTTAGGACAGAGCAGGTGCAGCAAATGGCCAAAATGGCATCGTTCCTTTCATCAGAACTTACATTTTTATGCATTTTCCTAAGAACTAAGCTTCAGGATGTCAGTTTCCACTCACAAAGTGCTCTGTGGAGTTCCAGAGCACACTGCCATCCCTACTAAAAGATAAAGCAGTAACTGAGCGTATCAAAGAAGGGAGCTGTATTTCTTTGGGTGCTTAGTTCACCCCAGGATTGCTGGGAACATTTGCAGGCTCACCTCTAGGGAATGGCTCTGGTACTCTGAGTTTTTACCAATTTAATATAATTTGTTTTGTATGTCTTTGCTGCAGGCTTGCAATTAGGAGTTAGATACCCTTGACTTAATTTTGTGGTGCTAGAGTGGACAATATTTATGAGCCTGTGAAACACAAGTGCAGCCCATCTTGGAAGCTGTTGGGATCACAGAGAGCCACTGCCAAGGGAAAGTCTGCAACTGGTCTAGAAATCACTTACCCATTCATGTGACCTTTCCTTCCCAGGTGTCCAGCTCTGCCAGTCCACAAACCAGCCTGCAAAGCCACGTGTTCAACGTTGCTGTTCTGCCCCAGACACCCAAAGCCCCTCAGGTTTCCCTCGGCTCCTCTCTGCACATGGCTGTAAGTGACAGCACCACACAGATGGCTGGAGTAGGAATGGGAAAAAAAAAAAACAGATTAGAAGAGTAACTGGGGTGGGGGAGTGCAGAAAATACCCATGGAAAGCTGAAAAACTCAGTATTACAAGTGATGAATGTACAGATTGGGAAGGAGAGGGGGAAGGAGAAACAAAAATCAATGTTTTATGGAATTCTTACCCTTTCCTATGAAGCCAGGAGGAATGGCAAGAGAGAAAAGCTGTGGGTTAGACCATAATGAATGGGGTTTGCCAGTGGTTCCACTGTAAACTTGATCCCAGCTGTAGCTCTGGGAATGACCATTTGGATGAGAGTAGTCTCTCCAAGCTGGTTCCTTCCCTGGCTGTGTTGATTGGAAAGATGATTGTGGAGTTTGAAGTCGGCTTTGTGGGTTGCCTGGCTGAGGTGCAAGCCTCAGGTGTGTCACACATCAGGTGTGTCCCCATCACCTGTGGATGAAGTCCAGCTGTCCCCTCTACTTCTCCTGTTCTGCATGCCAGGCATGGAGCCAGGAAAGGCACAGGAAGCAATGGGAGAGGGATTAGTGGGAAGTCCATGGCACAACAGCCTTGTCAAGGTTTGAAATAGTGGCGACCTTTCCTGGGTGATAATGAAACATGGTCAGACTGCTACTTGGAGCCATTTATCTTCCTGCTCCTGACTTTTTGTTGTTGTCATTATTGACAAAATTGATGGGAGAGATGTCTGGCAGAGCCACACAGCCCTGGGTTTTATAGCTAATTACTCCCCACAAAATTCAATAGGGCCATAAAACACCTTTTACCTCACCACCTGCGAGTCCCACCTTTGGGAGAGACAAATAGGCCTTGGAGGCAGCGAGGAAGAAACATAACCTTAAATCTTTCCGTCAGAAAATCGCACTTCCCTGCCCCCATGGGATGGAGTTCTGTTCATTTGTCTTCAGACTCCTTCAGAATGAGATTTCTAAAGCTGACAGGAAAGCACAATACCTTGAGTCCTCCCATCCCTCTAGTCTTGACTTGGGACTTGTGCTGCTGGGAAAGGTCAAGGGAAGTTTGATGGCTCTTTTGTTAAACTGGACACAACGTCTATATTGGTTTTTCTTCATCAAGCTCACCTGCTTCCCCCATATTGGTGACCTTTCATGTTTCAAAGCAGGTTACTTTGGTGCCCAAATCCTTAATTTAGCTTGCTCTCTCCCTGTTTTGCTCAAGATTATGAAATGAGCTGGATGCTTTTCATACCCAGCTGAGCAGTTTAATTTATTAATTCTGCAGGATTAAGGTTCATGAACACATGGAAATTAACTGGGTTTGGGCACTTAAGTCTCTTCAAGCAGCGCTGTAATTCCTTTAAGGCCCTGCCTGCCTTTGGTTCATGATAATCTTGTTATGGAAGGATCAGAGCAATTTTAGACAGGTTTAAAACAAAAGGGAAAGCTTTGCTTCCTCTGTATTCCAATTGAAAGGGCTGAGTCATTTTCAGTCATTTTCTTTTAAAAGAGAATGCAGTCCAGCCACATCAGCCTATCTGAGAAAACTACACAGACAATGAATTACAGTGTTCATCCAGGGAGTTCTTGATCAAACTAGGTTTGCCTTTCTCTCTCCTTAATTGCTGCAGGCCAAAAGAGAAACCCAACCACCTGTGAGTGTGGAGGTTGTGCATCTGCAGGGGGCAGGGCGTCAGGTTTAGGTTTAAGAACTGGGCCTTCACATCTCAAGACTGTCTTATATTTAACTAGAGCGAAGCAAATTCTCTTTCAGTGCATTTTTGGGTGAATCTTCCCATGTCTCTGGCCTTGATGCTGATGGTCTGATGTGTTTATTGAGGTGCTGGAGGACCGTGTGACAGTGATTGAGCCCCATCACCTCTCCTTTGTAGACCCGGAGGTTCCCAGTGAGAAAATCCTGTACAACGTGACTGTGCCTCTCCTTCCTGGGCAAGGCAAGTGAACCTGTTGCTGCTGCATTAATTGCCACATTTTCTGAGCACATCTCCTCCTTCCCTCAGGGTATCATTCTGTGGGGGCGCCTGTTAATCCATTTGGCCTCTTTCCTTAGCTTTTAAACACCTTGTTCCTTAACCCCATTTCTTTGGCTTCTTTAGGAATGTGCTGCAGAGCTCAGACAGTTTTTGCTACTGTCTGAACAATATTGAATGTTGTGTCCCGTGGCTTTCTGCTTCCCACCTCTCGAGGGAGAGGTTCTGTGAAGAAATGCTTAAGTGAGGAATCTCTGTTTAATTTCTCTTGTCCCTACAGCCCATCCTCCATGCAGTTGCACGCGTGTGACTTGTTCTGGAAGCGGTACAAAGCAGGGGAAAGCAAAAAGAAGCTGTGGAATCAGATGGAGTGATGGAGTAATTAACCCCTCTTGGTAATGCTGGTGTCTCTGCATCCACAGGTATCGTGGAGCACAGGGACAGGCCTCTGTCCCCAGCCAGGTACTTCAGCCAGGCCGACATAAACCACGGCAGGATTGCTTATCGCCCGCCGACCGCCGCTCCTCACCTCAGGGAGATCATGGCCTTCTCCTTCGCAGGTGAGCACCCCAGTGCTCCTTGCAGGGCTGGCACACCAGCTGGGCTGCTGGTGGTCCTCCCTGCTGAGGAAAGCCTCTGCCCAGTTCAACGTCAGCACTTGCTTTCCCCCAAATCCTCCAAGTCCACATCGACGTGTGCTTTCCTGTCCTGACCACCGTCACTCTGTGCTTGTGTTTGTCCCACCAGGTCTGCCGGAGTCCGTGAGCTTCCGATTCACAGGTATGTCAACCACTTCTTCTTTCCTGGCCAGAGCAGTTTTCATCCTTCTTTTGCTCTTCCCATTGCCTCTTGCACCTTGGCCTTTGTTCTGCTGCAGGCAACCCTGTGGGCGCTCAGTAGGATTTTCTGGAAACACCTGGGGAATATTAACTTGTCTGGTTCCCAACAGTGTTTTACAGAAGCTGAACTGCAGCTTGCTAGAGGCATCATTTTCCAGTGGCTGCCTGGAATCAGTCCTAAAAGCCTGATTTATTCCTGTTGTCCCCCCAGTGTGAACAAGGAGTTTTACACTCTCATTTTTTTAATACAGCGTACAGAGACATTTCTGCAATTAAATTGCCACAGATAAGCTGCTTGCTTGTTTAATACATCCTTCTGTTTCCATGTGTTTTCTGGCTTCCACCAGC
Organism: Urocynchramus pylzowi; assembly: GCA_013397555.1. Lineage (NCBI taxonomy): Eukaryota > Metazoa > Chordata > Aves > Passeriformes > Fringillidae > Urocynchramus > Urocynchramus pylzowi. Next base: position 24,438 of record VZRH01001403.1, on the reverse strand, counting down.
AAGGAGAAGTCCATGTTCTGAGTTAGGGGCAGAGAGGAATGCTCTTGGCCTGTGTGAAATGTGTGTGTATGCCCACAGACAAAGGCAGGAGATGAGCCAGCGATGTGGGATGGTGATTTTTGTACAGACAGGTGAATTTCCCAGGTGAAATGCAAACCCATCCCTGCACTCAGGCATGGTTTCTGTCTGTGCCTAGTGTCTGGTGGGGAGCACACGAGCCCAGAGATGGTGTTTGTCATCCACCTGCTCTCTGCCGAGCAGCAGCCTCCGGTCTTCCAGATCGCAGCTCCCTTCCTGGAGGTCAGCCAGGGGGGCAGAGCCACCATCGGTGAGTGGGGTGCATGGGGCACGGTGCGGGGCTCAGCTCACTGCCAGGAGGCCCAGCTTCACTTGCCTGAGGGTCACTTAAGAGCCACTCTAGGAGAGAATTCCCTGATACAGCCTGAGCATCATCAGAGGACAAACTATTTCCAAGAAAGTCGCCGCTCTCGGGCTAGAACAGCTCCAGAATTATTTGCTTGTCTTGTTCTGACTGAATTATGGGGGGGGGTTTTGGCTCCATTCACACAAGCTATGCTCTCTTTCCCTGGCACAGGAATCCAGTTGGCTGTAAGTGACACAGATACAGCTCCTGAGGGTCTTTTCTTTGAGCTGGTGAAACCTCCCCATCATGGCATTGTGCTCAAGTACAGCCCAGATGTGCAGGAGCTCATGAGAGCAGGTGAGTGGAGAGTTTCCCTCAGTGCAGGAGAGGGGTCAGCCTAGCTGGTTTAGGTGAGCAGGAGGAGACAGATGCCCCTGGCAGATCAGGATGCATCCATAGGGAAGCCTTATCTAACTGTGACCTTAGGAAGCAGCTGGGAAGAAAAGGAGGGTTGTTGCCCTCCTTGAGAATCACGAGGAGTCGCTGGAACTGGGAAGGTCACAGCTTTTCCTCTGCCCTGCCAGCTCCTTAATGAATGTCCTCATAACTCACAGCCCTGGCAGGATGGGATTAAATGCCAGTTTAGTTCTTGATTAAGGTCATTTGAGTTGGATTCCTGCTCTGAGCAGGGTCTTTCTGACTCGTGTGTCTCCTCCCTGGGCAGGCGACACCTTCACCTACGAGGACGTCACCCGGAACGCTCTGCAATACGTGCACGATGGCTCAGCAGCAGCAGAGGACAGCATGGAAATCTCTGTCACCGACGGTGTCACCACGGTCACCACGGTGCTGAGGGTGGACGTGTCCCAGCTGGACACCCACGGCCCTCAGCTGGCCCCGGGCTGCTTGCTGGCCGTCACCGTGGCCAGCAAAAGCTCTGTGACCCTCTCCCGACAGCACCTCGCTTACACGGTGGGTTTTCATCTGCTCCTAAGCCCAGGGAATGCTGCCAGGCCCCCTTTCCTTCTCCCCCACACCCCTCTCTGCTGTCAGCATGGATTCTGGGTAGAGAGCTCAAGTTTTGGCTGCTGCCAACAAGGGGATAACAGACTCTTTCATCCCACAGGGATTTAAGGTTATCCCCATTTGACGGTAACAGAGGTGAACTGCCATGCTAAACATGAGAACCCAGTTAATCCCAGATTTTTCTGTCAAACCGACTCGCTAATAAAGCACATGGATTTGCTAAGTGTTAATCCCTTGAAAATTTCAGCCCCCTCACCCACCTTTTTCTGGGTAGATTGCAAGGGGGAAGGAGTAAACAACCCCAGGATGCTGCAGGGCTTGGTGGATTGAGTTGGTCCCAGGGCTTGTGTGCTGTGCAAGAGTTATCCTGCTGGTGACATTCCCAAGAAAGCTCTGTCCTCCTTGCAGATGATGTAGCACCCTCCTGAGGGAGGAGAGATCACAGTACAGATGTGAGGCTGGAGAGACCTGAGCTGAGAGAGGCTGGCTGTCAGAGAGATTATGGGAAATTTTTTTTTTTTTTTTTTTTTCAAGGGATCAGTCTGGATACAAGTCTGGAATCTGTCCTGTCCTCCTCTTAAGGAGGAAGGCTGACAAGGGAGATGCTCAGGTTTAATCTGAACAAGAGCACAGATAGGGAAAAGAAGATTTCACTCCTGACCCATATGCTCAGGATGTGTTGTTTTCTGCTCTGGGTCTTATTGTTCAGCAACCTAACTGTTGAAAAATAAAACTGTTCTAAGAAAGATGACATCTGAGTTGTGATACCACAGTGTGGTTGCACTTAATGTGGTTGAAAAGAGACAAAATCAGCTTTTAGTTCCCTGTGAAGCACTTTGAAAATGAAAATACCAGGTTTATGTCTGGGAGACTGTGTTAACGTGATACAAGGACATGGAGAAAGCCTTGCTGAGCTGAGAGAAAATGAAAATACATTTTGTGGTATGTTTTGAAAATGTCAACCCTCTTGACTCTCTTCTCATCAGTAGAGCTTAATTTAATATTCATCTGTGGGTCTGACCCAGCTAGGCAGGTACATAAAACACTATTTCCTCTTGTTCTTCCTTCCCTTTTTAGTGGAACAAAGCAGTGGCTAATTCTGCCCCGTTTTCATTTGGTTTGTTTCTTCATGCTTAGGACAACAACTCTCCTGACTCAGAGATCAGAATCCAGTTGATATCTCTGCCAGCCTACGGAACCCTCCTAAGGGCGTCAGGCTCCCACAATGAAGAGCTTTCCAAGGTTTACAACTTCACCATGGAAGACATCAACAGCCAGAGGATCAGGTAGCAAAGAGCACTGTTCTCCTTCAAGCCATACCAGTTAAAAGCTCAGTGAGTTTTTCCCCAGGGATCTCTGGGCTACTTAAAAGAATTCAGGGAATGAACTGAAGGAGGGTTGGGAGCTGAGACACCGCCTCTCTTCCAAGAGGACTGCCTCACCTCTAACTGCAGGGATGGGATGGATCTGCCTGGGGGTCACTGAGGCTCCCTGACTGCCCGTGTCCTCATCCCACAGCTACTCCACCACGTTTGAGACCGGCAATCAGCCCGTGACCGACATCTTCCACTTCTCCGTGCTGGATGCCGACAACAACCGGCTGGACAGGCAGATGTTCACCGTCACCATCGCCTCTGCCCCGGCGCTGCCCGCCCTCATCGCCTTCGCCGACCACATCACCGTGAGTGCCTGGGGACAGGGACGTGGCTGTGAGTGCCTGGGGACAGGGAGGTGGCTGTGAGTGCCTGGGCTTAGGTGGGAGCAGCTGAGCAGTGTTCCTGGACTGGGGGGGAAATCACTGAATAAAACACAGTGCTGCTTGTGCCACGTAAAGGGTGAACAAATCGCTTGGAGGCCGGAGGAGGCTGGCAGTCCATCTGCATCCCCGAACCTCATCTGTTTATATCTGTTTCAGACAGGAGCTGCTTGTCCCTAGGGTGTCTTCTTGATATCACTGGAGCAAGTCACATTTATCTCTACTCAGTATTTCATCCCTAATTTCACCATGTGTCTAAGAGACTCTTCAAGTCTGAAGACACCTGGTGCTTTGGGCTGACACACAGCATCTCACACTCCTTATCAAAGCCCTTGGAATTCATCTCCCTCCTTTCCAGCTGTGCATTCCCCCTCCCTTGCTTTCTAAAGGCTCTCCACAACAAGAAATGCATGTCTTGCCTTCCAAGAGGTCACCATGACTCTGCCAGTTCCCTTCCTGCCCTGATAAAGATCTCTCAGGCTCCTCTTGGAGGCCAGGCAGGCTTTGTTCTTTCCATCCCGCCTCACCTCCCTGCTGAATTCCCGATTAACAGACCTAGAGGAGGGTGGGACAGCACTCCAGAGCCTGGGCAAGCCTCTTCCACAGTAAGGAAGGAGGCAGCCTCGTTCAGTAAGGATTTGTGTTGTCTGCTGTTGCTTCCCAGGTGGATGAGGGGGGCAGGGTCCCGCTGCTGGCTCATCACCACTTCACTGCTGACTATGACACTGCTGCCAAGGAGGACCTGAGGGTCACCGTGGTCACTCTGCCTGTGTATGGCTACATCGAGAACACCAGGACAGGTAAACTGCTGGGCTCTCCCTTCTTCCTTCTGGCTGGTTTGTGCTCCTAACAGGATCACATCTGTCATAACTCATGGAGGGGATGGCTTGTGCTGCATCTAAAACTGCAGCTTCCCCAGTGCCCACTCCAGCACAGCAGATGTTGCCTCCCTTAAAGGCCACAAGGTGTGGGAAGCCAAGCTGTAGAAAGGAGTGCCCTTCCTTCTGCAGCCTTCACAATGTTCCTTTCTTCCCCTCATCCTGCTGGGTTTATGTTGAGTTTATCAGCCACTTGAGCATCCTTTCACCAGTGATTTTCTGGTTTGCAGGCGAGAGCTTTGGCCCACAGAGTGAGTCTGCAGGGACCACAGACGCATCCTTTTCCCTTCAAGATGTCCTGGAGAAGAGCATTTATTACTTCCAGAGCGTCCATGAGAGCATTGAGCCCACAAGTGATGTTTTCAGCTTCTATGTGAGTGACGGCTTCAGCCAGTCAGAGGTGCAGAGCATCAACATCACAATCCAGGTATGCTGCCTGCCAGAGCCCTCTCCTTTCACACAAACTCTTTTCAAGGCTTTGCTCCTTCCTTTTTAGTATGTGGGAAGGGGGGATTAAAGGGAGATTCCTTCCCCTAGAACAGTCACACAATTCACCTGTGATGCCCAGGGAGAGTTGTGCATTGTAGCCTCTTCCCCAGGGCTTACTGCTCTGGTGTCTCCTCCCCCTTGGAAGCAGCCATGGTGCTGGATAGATCTGGAGGGACTGGTGATGCCAGCAGCAGTACTGTCATTTGGGAGCTTGTGTTTCATTCAGGTGGGTCTTTCCCTGCGCTCATGTTCCTTTTTCTGGCTGTGTGCCTCTGTGCAGCGGCAGAACGACGAGCCCCCCAGGATGGTGCTGCAGCCTGTCCGGGTGCAGGGGGGCTCAGCTGTGGTTGTTACCAACGCCTCCCTCAGCCTGCAGGACTTGGACACCCAGAGCAGCGAGCTGGTCATCGTGGTCAGCCAAAGTCCTGAGCATGGTACGTCCTGACAGGGAGGGTGTGAGGACAGGGAGTCTGTCTGTCTGTCTGTAAGAGCCCCTGCTGTGAGAGGGGAGCCTGGCACGTGGGATAAAGCACAACTGGACCAGGACTGTGCTTGAGGACAGCCCTGCTCTTGGCGAGCTGTGCCTCGCTCTTTGCCGGAGAGCAGAGGGGGCGGCGCAGGTGTTTCCCTGGGGAGTTCCCTGCCGTGCTGCCCCATTCCCTGCCGGCAGGTGCATCTCCCTGCAGTGCCCGTGGCAGGCAGGGTGCCAGGCGAAGGAAGGCTCTGTGCCCGGCGGGCTGTGCTGATCCCCGTGTGGTTTGCCAGGCCAGCTCCGCAGAAGGCAGAGCGCGGCGGAGGCCCCGGAGCAGGGCCGGGTGCTGTCCCGGGGCTCCTCCTTCACCTACCAGGATGTCCTGGACGAGCTGATCGTTTACACTCGGAGCGGGGCCGCGGCACAGACGGACGAGGTCGGCTTCTCCCTCACGGACGGGCTCCACACGCAGGCAGGGAGGCTGGAATTCTCCGTGCAGCTGCCGAGGAAGCAGCCACCCTCGGTAGCTGTCAACAGGGACCTGCAGCTCCCAGCTGGTACGGGGACAGGGATGAGAGTGGCATTGCTGGGTGCTGCTGGACGGGCCAGCCTAAGGCAGTTGCTTGGCAGGCTGGCTGAAGCTGATTGTGGCTTTGCTTTCTCCGGTGCAGGCTCTGCAGCTCAGCTCACGGCTCAGCACCTGAAAGCAGCAGCTGGACATTCGGGAGGGGACAGGGCCATCAGATTTGTCCTGAGGAGGGACCCCAGCAGGGGCCAGCTGCAGCTGACCACAGCTGATAGTCCAGTCCAGATCTCTGCCAAAGGACCCCTCAAAAGTTTCACCCAGGCTGATATAAACAAAGGTGAGAGTGCTGGATTTTAGGTAGCCACAGCAAGCATAAAAACCAAGGCTGGTTTAAGGTAGTCCTGTGAGGAGCAGGGAGTTGGACCTGATGATCCTTATGGGTCCCATCCAGTTTGAGATATTCCCTGAGTGTGATCTTTATGAGAGGGGGATGATGAGCTGAAGTAGGGAAGGGAGAGGGAAAGAAGTAAGCGCAGGTTGTTAAGTTAGAACAGAACCATGTATCATTGAACACATGTTAAGAAGTCTCTCTCAGCAGGAGAAAGAGAATAAAGAGAGAGAAAGTAATGAACCCCAAATCCAGGAGCTCTGTCAAGCCCCAAGTGCCTCAGCTGATAGTGCCAGCCTGCTTCCAAACTAAGGATTAAAAGCTGCAGCCTGTAATAAAGCATCTCTTTTCTGCTCTCCCTCTCCCCAGGGCACGTGGTGTACAGCCACGGGAAAGGGGATCCCGGTGGAAACTTCCCCTTCACCTTTGATGTGATGGATGCAGATGGCAACCAACTGATGGACCAGGTTTTTCACATCCATGTAATAGGTAAAAAGTAGTGCTGAAGCTGTGTTTTCTTTGCTGCAGAGCTCGGGCCTGCCCACAGATTCCCATCCCACATGTACTGCAAGGCAAAATGTAATTTTTGATTTGAGATGCGGTTTTGATGCGCTGTCAATTCGAAGGCCTTTGAAGTGAGGGGCATGGGGAGATTTTGCAGATGCAAGGGTTCATTCTTTGGCTTCTGACAAACTCACTGAAAAGGTAGAAAAATTCCCCTTTATGTCTTCATGCTGCTTAGATTGTCTTTAGGACATTGTAATGTTACCGTCCCCGATTAATGGGATGGCCCAAAGTTCCTGTTTTGGAATTATCAAAATGTGCGCGGGTTGTCTTTTGCTCGAGCACGAGCACCCGAGGGAAGGGGTGTGACTGTCTCCTAACTGAGCTTTGTGTTTAAGCAGAGGACAGATTCCCCCCCTCCATCATCACCAACAAGGGGCTGGTGTTGGATGAGAACTCGGCGAAGGCCATCACAACCCTCCAGCTCTCGGCCGCTGACCAGGACAGCGAGGCCTCCCAGCTGCAGTACAAGGTCACCCGGCAGCCACAGCTGGGCCACCTGGAGCACGTGGCCTCCCCAGGTGAGCAGGGAGGTGTTGGGCCCTCCCAAACACTGGAGGCTGTTGAGCCCTAAACATTCACTGCAGGAAAAACGTGCCCAGAGGCAGCAGCACAGAATTCCCATTCCTGTTAGAAAACAAAGGGCCATTAGCCCAGAGGGTTGGGGAACAAGGTGAGTGAAGGCAGAGCAGCCCAATAATCCCAGCTGAGGATTTAAGTGAGCCCTACTGCTGCTTCTACATGACAGGACAACCTTTGGCCTTTGTGGTGAACAGCACAGTGCCCCAAAGAATCCATCCCTTAATATCCCTGGAAACAGCCCATCTTGGTGAACAGATGACTTGTCCTGCACATGTGATCTGAATTTCAGAGCTGCCTTTCATGCCTGCTGACAGTGTGAGTGGGCTGCCCCTCTCTGATGAATTAATCTAAATCTGTGGTGTCACATTATATGCTCTTCTGATTTTATTATACTCATCTAAGATTATATTTCTTCTTAGCTTTAGATTTCTCATTAACATGAGATTAAAGTGGAAATATCTGCTGTGTGTTTTCAAGATGCAGTCCCTCTACAGCTCAGTTTGAGTGTGTGGTTTGCCTCATCTTCTCACCAAAAACGTGTTGAAAGGGCAGGAATAATGAATGAGTTATAATAACTAAGAGAGTAAATTAAAAACGTGTGCTGTTTTTGTCTAAATTGCAAACTAACCAGTGAATCTTGTACTTTGCAGACTTGAATTAAGGACTTTATTCCTCCTGTTATTTAAAATCTCTTGATGATTCTGATTTCTGTGCTTTTTCATGTCTGTGAGGGACTCATAAGGATACAGAGTCACAGACTGAGAAGTAGTGGTAATCATGATTTAAATGACCTAAACCTAAGAAGAAAGTACTGAAGTGTTCAAAAGAGAACCCAAACCTTTACATCTGATGAGCTCTGAAGAAATATTAGCTGAACATTCCATTTTGTCTCATTTATTTAAATCAGATCCTGGTGTCTTTTGTAGTGTGGCCAGCACTTGTCAGCAGCCATTTAGTGTGATATATTGGTGGCAAACTTTTTGTCAGGGTGTTTGTTGACAACAGCAGTAAAACTGTTGAACACAGCAACGAGATTTAGAAAGCTCAAGTGGTTTTTAAAATGCTTGTCAGGTACCTTTCTGTGGCTGTGTCACACCTAATGGCCTGTAAAGATGTCACTATAAATCAGTGCTGAAAAAGGGACTGTGTACGAAATGCAGGGGTACAAGGAGGGGCAGAGAGAACAGACTCTTGGAAGGCATTTTGGAAAACTGCTGTGAGGTCAGGAGGCCCTTTAGCTCATCCTCAGAGATGCCTTGGTTGGGTTAGTCCTGCCCAGCAGTGACAATCCAAGTGTTACATGGACCATTTTTCTCACAGCTTCTCTCCCCCTCTGCTGCGGGAGGCCCACTCCCAACCGGATGAGGTCAAAAGAAGCCTGGACTTCTTTTGGAGAAGGAGATTGTAGGAGGCTCAGTGCCAGCTAAATCCCTGGCTCCGCTGAGGTTCACGTCAGGCAGCCTGACTTGGATCAGAACCAGCCAAAACTGAGTCCTTATGGCTAAACGTGTCCTGCTTCCTGTAGTTTTCCCCTGCCTTGCTCTTTCTGTTGCACATTCCCCCCGTGTTGTTCATTTCCCAGGGACAAGAATTAGTTCCTTCAGCCAGGCAGACTTGGCCTCTGGCAGCATCCAGTACATCCACACCAGTGATATGGAAAAGCACAGGGACACCTTCACCTTCTCTGTGTCTGACGGGACAAACGAGGTCAGTCCCAGCCTGACCTCTGCCTGAGAAGGAGCGTGGGCAGAGGTGGCTGTTCCTCCTCCTCCTCCTGCTGTGAGATTCCCCACATCCCTCAGGGCAGGGAGCAAGCCCTGTGCAGGGAACAGGGAGCCACCTGCCGTGTGGGCTCGTGGGAGTGGCTCACCAAGACCTGAGTGCCTGGTTTGCAGCTGCTTGCCAGCTGCTCCTGGAGCTCAGCTTTGATGCAGCGCACTGACGGTGCAGTGAGGACAGTCAGGCCCTGCAGAAATGCTTTGTTGCTGCTTTCTGGAAGAGAAAAGGCACAGCTGCACATAGAGGGAGAGGGGCAACACAGACTGAGAGAGGGAGGGAGAGTGCATGTCCATAAATATCGCAGAAAGAGGGAGAATTAATTAGTGGGGAGGGACCAAGAAGGTCATGTTCATGTGATCTGGGCTTAGCAGCTCAGATTTACTCACCAGACAAGGCTGAAATGAAGTGACCCAACCCGGGGATCGCTGTGCTCTTGTGATGAAGTCACACTCTCGGAAGGCTGAATTCATCAAGAGAGGCTTTTCCTCCTGTCCCAGGTGAGCCAGACATTTGACATCACCATAAACCCCATGGATGACTCTTTACCCGTGGTGCAAATCTTTGGGATGACAGTTCAGGAAGGGGTGAGAAAAACCATCACCGAGTTTGAGCTCAAAGCAACAGATGCTGACACAGAGGTAAGGCAGGACACCCCCGGCCTCCTCCCTCCCCTCTTCTGCTGGACACCTGGGCTGTTGGGAAAATGGGCTTGTGTTTCAAGACTTAAGGCCTTGACACCGAGTTTATGCTTAGCATGGATGAAAATGGCACTTCCTCTTCTTGCTGGGTCTGGCCAGAGGCTGAGCTGTCTGACACTGGCTCTACCGCACTGCTGCTTCCCCTGCAACTAGAGATCTGGCTGCCTGAGCCAAAATCCTGCCCCAAAGGTTTTTGCTGCTTCCACCCTGGCAGGAGTCGGCAAGGGACGCATTGCCCAGAACGGCTGCAGGGCTGGGGGCTGCTCTTGTGTTCGTGCAGCTGTCACGGGGGTGGGAGCTGTCTCCGACCAGCTGAACCAGGAGTTGGGTGGGCTGTGCCTTGCTTGGTGGGGAGCCACCTTGGGAGAGGGATAAGGACAGGGCGGGGCTCAGGGGGAACCGGGAATGTGCTGGCCTGGCCCTGAGGTGGTGTCCCCTCCCTGTCCGGGCACAGGTGGAGTCCATCACGTTCAGGGTGGTGCAGCCGCCCCGGCACGGGCTGATCGAGCGCGGCGGCCGCGGGCAGCGTCCCCTCCCGGCCAGCACCTTCACCATGGGTGACATCTACCAGAACCTCATCAGCTACAGCCACGGCGGCGGCGCGCTCAGGGACCGCTTCACCTTCACCGTGTCCGACGGCACCAACCCCCTCTTCGTGGTGCAGGAGGGCGGGAGGAAGGTCAGGGGGGAGAAGGGATGGGAAGGGCGCCTTGAGAGCGCATAGGGAGGGAGCTGCCTCCTCTCAGGGCAGGGGGGCTGAGCTGCTGTGGCTGCGCTGCAGGCAAGGGCTGAGCGCTCTCCTTTATGTGATTTTGCTCCTTCCCTGTGCTCCTTCCCCTCCCTGCCCTCTGGGTGTGCAAACTCGCCCCAGGACCTCGAGGGCAGCAGAGCTGAAGGGAGCCGAGCTGGTATCCAGGTGGGCGAGGCTCTGACTCCCAGAGTAACCCCCCACTCATCGTGAACTGTTGTCAGGTCGTGACCGCAGCACCGCAGCGCTTCCAGGTGGACATCCTGCCTGTGGATGACGGGACACCCAGGGTTGTCACCAACCTGGGTCTCCAGTGGCTGGAGTACACAGATGGCAAGGTAACACCTGCCTGGCCTCGGCCTGGGCTGCTTCTCAGGCTGCTCCAGGAGAAGGGGCTTCTCAGGAGAACATCCTCCTGCTTCAGCACTTCTGGTTTTGTGAGGGAGAATGCCCACACCAGGGTACATGTTTGGCTTTGCTGATGGTGGAGATGGCTTGGTGATGTGCTGCAGCAGCCATGGCAGAGATATATGGCTTTCCAAGGATATGGAGCAGGAACTTCTTGCTGTAACATGCCTTTGTTGTGCTGAAGTCCATACAGAACCCCAGGACACTATTGGCTTGTTTTTGTGGAGCCAGCATTAACTGTAAAGAAACACTTTGGTTCTTCCCAGAAAAAAATGAGTGGAAGACGCAGTAGTAAGAAACTGTGTTAAGAAATGGCTATCTCAGCTCAAAGTCCTCACTTCAGGAAAAGCACTCCTGCAGCCTCGAGCAGCTCAATTTTCTCTCTCTTTCTCCTGCTGTTAAAAACATTTTGTTTTTGAAGATAAAGCAAAATGTGGTGGAACAGAATCAGATCCCCATGAGAGCATTTGAAAGAGGCTCTCATGGAGGCTCAGCAGAGCTGTGTGAACAGTCTTGAGTGAGTCCTTCAATCTGAGGCTGTTTGCAGATGTTTTTTTGCCAAGCAGGGCCTCACCTGAGCATCAGCACAGCTCACAGAATAGAGGTGTCTAAGTGAAACCCAAAGATTTGTCCTAGCTTTTAGCCCCAGCTAAATAAGGCTAAGCAGCTGTTTTGGAATTTGCTTTTCTTTGAGCCACATTTGTCTTTTTAATTAAAATAACCAGATGTGAGGCAAAATTTGAGTCCCTCTTGTGTTGTCAAACACGTTGTGGGATATGTCTGTTCAAGGCTGCTCTGTAGTTCCACATCCCTAGATTTTCCCTCATGGAGAGCTGTTTTGACAGAGGGATGGTTGGGCTTTTTGTGTGAACAGTCAATCAGACTTGCACTGCTGGAGCTTCAGTTTTACTCCCTTGGTTTGGCTTCAATCCAGGCCACCAATCTCATCACTAAGAAGGAATTACTGACGACAGATCCTGACACAGATGACAAACAGCTGATCTATGAGATAACAACCGGTCCAAAAAATGGTCATGTGGAGAACAAGCTGAAGCCAGGGACAACTGTGACCACCTTTACACAGGGTATGGAGCTGGGCTGTGCCCTCGTGCTTTTTTCCATCAGTTGATTCAGTTTGTGAAAATAAGGAAAAAATAGGTGGGAGGGGAGAAGACAAGGGGCAGATCTCCAAAGCGTGTGGAAAATAAGCATTGAACTTTGTTGTCAATTGCAGAAATCCTCTGATTTCTTAGAGACACCAAAGTGTGTCCTGTAGGTTGTCCCAGGTTCTCCAGGCCGGTTAGAGCTGGAGATGTGACTTGGGGCAGCAAAGAGGGGTTGTAGATCTTGCAAGGGCATATGATCATCACAGTCTGGCAGAGGTGTAGCTGTGCAGCGTCAGCCATGGGGGGGGAGTTGACTCTTGCAGGGCTGAGGGAAGGGCAGGTGATGGGGTAACTGCTTCCTGTGCCACTGGGATCCCCAATCCCTGCAGCCATGCAGATCTACACTGCTCATCTGCAAAGCCGCCTTTGGATTCCTGCCTTGACTCACTGGATGTTCCCTCTTGGCAGAGGATGTGAACCAGGGCCTCATTCGGTACGTCATGCACGAGGAGAAGGTTCAGGAGACCACGGACAGCTTCCAGTTCCTGGTGAGGGACGGCAAACCCAACGTGGTCAGCGGCAACGTTTTCCACATCCAGTGGTCCCTCCTCAGCTTTACTCACGCCAGGTAAGGGCCACCAGGGTCACAGCACTTGGCTGGGAGCTGGGCTCTTACCCGAGCACCCTTTCCTTCCGTGTGGGAAGGAAATTCTGCCAGTGAGGAGAGGGGCCTGCCAGGCTGAGCCACGGAGCAGCTGCCCGGTTGCTGCTGTGCCTCGGATTTTCCACGGAGGCCACGCTCACCCCGAGCGCGTGGTGCTCGGTGTCACACAGACACGCAGGGTTTGCTCCCCAGCCTGTTCCTTGTGTGTGCTTGATCCCTTTCCAGCTACAAGGTCAGGGAGAGCGCTGGCTCCGTGAGCGTCACCGTGAGGCGGGTGGGGAACCTCAACCAGTACAGCATCGTCCTGTGCCGCACCGAGCAGGGAACAGCCGCCGCTGGATCCGCAGCACGGCCCGGAGAGCAGGACTACGTGGAGTACGCGGGGCAGGTGGGTGGGCACACGGCAAAGGGACGGCCTGACCGTGCCTGCCACGGAGCCTGGAGGGAAGAATGGATGAAAAGTGACAGAAACACCAAGGAGGGTGTGTTCTGTTAGGAAAGTCAGGCGGGTTATTTGCTGTTGGAAGAGGGAGCACCTCGGAGCAGGGTGAGACAGGAAGGACAAGGAGCTCCAGACGGCAGTCCAAGGACAGCAGCCGCCTTGCTGCCTTCCAGGTACAGTTTGAGGAGCGGGAGGACAGCAAGGCCTGCACCATCACCATCAACGACGACGACGTGTTCGAGGGCACGGAGAGCTTTTCCGTGGAGCTCAGCATGCCCGCCTACGCCCTGCTGGGCAACGTCACCCGGGCCACCGTCACCATCGCGGACCCCGAGGACGAGCCCACGCTGCAGTTCGACAGGAGCACGTTCCACGTCAGCGAGAGCGCCGGCTTCCTCTCGGCTCCCGTGCAAAGGAAAGGTGGGTCGGGCCGTGCCAAGCCCCGTGGGAGGGACACTTGCAGAGGGGGAACCCCTGGGCTTTGCCTGCCTATGGCTTTGGGGTCTCCTCCGATGTTTTGGAAGAGGTTCTGCAGCACAACTGCAACGGCGAGCAACGCACGGGGCAGCGTTGTTTATTTTTTTAACCTTTCCTGTCTCTGCTGTTAAAGCTTCTTGGGTTTGGATTTGTTTCAACTCCTGGCACAAGCAGGAGCAAACCTCGGTATTTTGCTTCTCTGTGATCTATACAGTGTTTTATGGGGACCCTGTCAGTGGGCTCTGTGTTCTTTAATAGGCAGCTGCCACCGGTTTCCTGAGTGTGGGTTACGAGCATGCCTAGAAGTCATGTCCAAGACAGCTGCTATCCAAATTCAGCATTTCATTCCTCATCCTCTTTTCCAAATGCTGATATATTACTTAAGTGAACAGTGTCTCCACCAAGCAGATTAAAAGTATTTCCACAGAATTATGGAGTTTTCCTGTTGCTTCCTAGGGGATGCCAGCAGCACAGTGTCTGCCATCTGCTACACCGTCCCCAAATCAGCCAGGGGCAGCAGCCTTTACATGCTGGAATCCGGCTCCGACTTCAAGTCCCGGGCGCTGTCGGATGAGAACCGCCTCGTTTTGGGGCCGGGTGTCACCGTGGTGACCTGTGATGTCACTCTGATCGATGACAGCGAATATGAAGAGGAAGAGGAGTTTGAGGTGGTGCTGGCCGACGCCTCGGACAACGCCCGCCTTGGCAGCCGGGCTTCAGCCAACGTGGTCATCGCCGGTCCCAACGACGCCTCCACGGTCTTCCTGGGGAATGCCACCTTTACTGTCAGTGAGGCTGCTGGTGAGGAGCAGGGAGCTGTGTTGGGATGCTCCCTGTAGAAGCTTTCGCCACGAAGAGGTGTCGGAAGGAGCGATTCAGGGCACAGCAGAACTTCAAAGATGTGCTGCAGAGGGGCTCTGTGCTTCCCTCTGTGCTGCGGGGGAGGCTGGGGGCAGGAGCAGTGCTGAAGGGATAGGGGTGGGCTTGTGGAACGTGGCTGCTCTCTCAGTTTGTTCTCTCTCATGTGCATCTGGTGCTGCAGGACGCATTGAGATCCCAGTGCTCCGGCAGGGACCTGACCTCTCCACGCCCACGTCGGTGTGGTGTGCCACTCGGACATCAGACCCGCCCTCGGCCAGCCCGGGAGTCGATTATGTCCCCAGCTCCAGGAAAATAGAGTTCAGGCCAGGCAGGACAGAAGAGGTGAGGAGCCACTTGGACTCCTGCTGAGTCTGCTTTGCCTGGCGACACTTGTCTTGTGTTTCTGTGCATATCTACCATTTGTTTGGAGAATCCTCTCAGGGCCGCTTGAGAACTGTTAATGATTCTGCTAGGCACAGACTCCCCGTCCCATCAGCACTCCAGCCTGGAGAGATTTGGTCATGCCACCTCTTCCAGGGCAAGGATGGCTGCCTGTTCTCTGAAATGATACGCTGGGTTTATGTAGAACATTCTCTACGTTGATTAATGGATTTGGAAAACATAATGACATAATGGCTTTACACTAGACTCCCAAATGAGAGTGCTGGGAAGGATGAAAGCTTTGTACGTCTAACAGCAGGAATTCCACTTTCCTCCCAGTTCTGCCCCCTGACAATCCTGGATGATGCTCAGTACCCAGTGATAGAAGGGCTGGAGACATTTGTTGTTTACCTCAGCTCCCCGCACGGAGCCGAGCTGGCAAAGCCGTTCCAAGCCATCGTGGCCATTAATGACATCTTCCAAGATGGTAAGTCATCCCTGGCAGCTGTGTCTGCTCCCTTCCTCCCTTGGCTCCCTGTGCATCCCCAGCACTGCTTGGCTCTGTTTCTGCCCCCCTGCAGTGCCCAGCATGCAGTTCACCAAGGACACCTACAGGGCCAAGGAGAAGGAGGGGATCCTGCACATCCCCATCTTCCGCGCGGGGGACCTGAGCTACGAGTCCTCCGTCAGGTGCTACACCCGGAGCCAGACAGCACAGGTCATGGAGGACTTCACGGAGAGGAGGGATGCAGAGGAGTCTCGCATCACCTTCCTCAAAGGGGAGAAGGTGAGCTGGACCTGCCTCGTGGGGGAGCGAAGAACCAGCGCTGGGAGAGGTTCACATCTCCTCCTCGGCCCTCTGTCACCAGAGGGAGCTGGCAGACTGCTCCAGGCTGGTTTCAGGTGATGCAGATCCTCTTCCTGGCAATGTGACCCACTCTGAAGGGGTTGGGTGTTTCACGATTGACCTGGTTAAATTGTGAAATGAAAATCTGATGCATCAGGAGGACTCAGGATTGTTGTACAGAGAGCTGTGGGTTTGGAAGGAGATGCTTTTGCTGCTGTATCTCATCATGTAACAGCGTGGTTTGTCCACACTGAAGGAGCAGCCCTAAAAATAGAAGGGTTTCTTCCAGGATGGACAGCACTCTGATGTGCAACCCCAGATAGGGAAGTACAGCTTTTACACATAAAGTAAGCCTTTATGTGGCTTTATCAGATTTATCAGTGTTTGCTGCCTTCTCCTCTTCACTTGGCTTTAGGTGAAGAACTGCACTGTTCACATCAGTGACGACTCTGCCTTTGAACCAGAAGAGCAGTTCCAGGTTTATCTGGGGAGCCCCCTTGGAAACCACTGGAGTGGAGCTAGGATTGGGAAGATGGATGTGGCAACCATAACTGTCACCAATGACGAAGACGGTGAGTGAGGCTGCTCAGCAAGCACGTCTGGGGGTTCCCAGGGAGTCAGCACAGCCCCATCCATGTGGATGCCTTCGGCGCCACGGTCACAGCCCTGTGTGCAGGTCACTGGTGTGCGCTGGGCTGGGCTGAAGGGAGAGGTTGGGTAAGACTGCTTGGACACACCACCTCTCCTGTTTCCCACTCCCCTGCAGCTGGAATTGCTGTGCTTCCCCTGGGAGAAGTTCCTCTCCCTCCACAGCATCACAGCCTGGAGAGATCTGTGGGGGAGAAGAGGGATGCCCGGTCCCTGCGGCGTGACAGCCAGCAGGGGCTGGAGCACCAGCACGTGGCGGGGATTTGGGGATGCGTGGGAGGCAGGGATGGGAGAATCATTTGCCATCCTCTGTAGCCCGACACCCTCGTTAGGTTTTGCCTTAAGTCACACCCAAGTCTTTTTGGCCCCTGCTTTGAGGAGCCCCTTGCCCCGAAGGCGTGCGGACGAGTCTGAAAGGAGCTGAGCTGAACCAGCCAGGGGTGCAAATGCGGGGGCTCTCCCCTCACTGCTGTCCCTGCAGCCCCCACCATCGAGTTCGAGGAGGCGGCGTACCAGGTGCGGGAGCCGCCGGGCCCCGAGGGAGTGGCGGTGCTGAGCGTCCCGGTGGTGCGCAGCGGCGACCGCAACAGGACCTCCAGGGTGCGCTGCAGCACCCGCGACGGCTCGGCGCAGGCCGGCGTGGATTACTACCCCAAGAGCCGCATGCTCAAGTTCAGCCCAGGTAAAGGGGCCTCGCCGGGAGGGTTAGAGGCACGACTGGAACATCCAGGGGGTGTTGGGAAAAGCCGCTTTTCGCAGGAATTTTAGCTGACGTGTTAAACGAAAGGACCAGAGGAAGAAGCGCTGGCGCCTGGCAGAGTGAAGTCCTTCCTCAGGGAATGTGGGGCTGTGGGCACCTCAGACCATGTTGCTGGACCAAGAAGCCCTCACCAAACAGCTCTGCACGCCGGTCTGAGGGAGAGGAGGGATGGGAATGTGCTTTGCATCCCAGATTTTTCCTTCAGACAGCTAATACGAGACAGTCATTATTAATCCTCAGATGGCATCTGCTAGTAAATCTATCACCAGATCGATTGGATCAGTTGTCATAGCTGAGTTTTATGTTTATAGTAGACTCCCCTGGGTAAATTATTAGCAGCAATGAGTGGAAATAAAATTTATAATGTGTATTTTATCATAATGTCTCCATGGTCACAGCCTAGAGCAGCTGCACAGGGCTTGGATGAGAACTTGAGAGCAGTCTCTGATGATAAATCGACCTCCCTCTGTTTTTCTTGCACTCGCTCCCACAGGTGTGGCCCAGATCATGTTCAAGGTGGAGATCATGTCCAACGAAGACCGGGAATGGCACGAGT
Source organism: Urocynchramus pylzowi (assembly GCA_013397555.1). Lineage (NCBI taxonomy): Eukaryota > Metazoa > Chordata > Aves > Passeriformes > Fringillidae > Urocynchramus > Urocynchramus pylzowi. The sequence goes on along the minus strand of VZRH01001403.1, from coordinate 7,018 downwards.
CCTTTTCTCTGGTGCTGGGTCCGGATGATCCGGTGGAAGCAGTTCTTGGAGACATCAGCACTGCCACGGTGACTATTTTGGATCAGGAGGCAGCAGGGAGCCTGATTCTCCCAGCACCTCCCGTGGTGAGTGGATATGATTTAGTGCCCTTCAAGTACAGACTGGAAACCGCAGTGGGATTTTGGAAATAAATTGTAGAGCTGCAGCGACCACGTGGGAGGGAAGGATGGCATTTCCACCCTCTCCCTCAGCCCCAGCTGAGCGCTGCCCTCTCGCCTCCACACAGGTCGTCACCCTGGCTGACTACGACCGCGTGGAAGAAGTGACCAAGGAGGGTGCTAAGAAATCCCCCTCCCCAGGCTACCCCCTCGTCTGTGTCACTCCCTGTGACCCTCACTTCCCCAAGTACTCCGTGATGAAGGAGCGCTGCGACGAGGCCGGCATCAACCAGTCTTCCATACAGTTCAGCTGGGAAGTGGCCGCCCCCACGGACGGGAACGGAGCCCGGTCGCCTTTCGAGACCATCACGGACAACACCCCCTTCACCAGCGTCAACCACAGGGTACACAGAGATTCCAGCCTAAAACCTCCTTGGATTTGGCACTTGCTGTGAGGCGTGGGTGTTTGGGTTTAGGAAACTGAGCGCTGTTTTCTCTTAAGCCTGCTGGAAGCACCAGTGGTTTCCCCCTCCTCGTTCCCTCAGGTGCTGGACAGCATCTACTTCAGCCGGCGGTTCCACGTGCGCTGCGTGGCCAAGGCTGTGGACAGGGCCGGCCACGTGGGGACCCCCCTGAGGAGCAACGTGGTGACCATAGGCACAGACAGTGCCATCTGTCACACGCCTGTGGTGGCAGGGACAGCCCGAGGGTTCCAGGCACAGTCCTTCATTGCCACGCTCAAGTACCTGGATGTGAAGCACAAGGAGCATCCCAACAGGTATGAGGCTGGAAAAGGGGGAGTGCAGCCCTTCCCCAGCCCCCCTGGGCTTACAGAGGTGCCCGGGCTCACAAGCACGATGTGTGTGTGAAACCACATCCCTCCTGTGGCACGGGCTGCTCGGGTTCCTGCTCCCACTCTCTTCTCACACCCCGCTCAGCTGCAGGGGTGCCCTTCCCCTCAGCAACTGGGAGCTGGGGGGACAGCTTAAGCACAGCTTAAGGCTGTGCTGCTGTGGGGATCCTGTGCCTGCCAGGCTGCTCTGTTCTGCTGTCTCACGTGCTGCTTGTTCCAGGATCCACATCTCGGTGCAGATCCCCCACCAGGATGGGATGCTGCCCCTCATCTCCACGCTGCCACTGCACAACCTGCATTTCCTTCTCTCCGAGTCCATCTACAGGCACCAGCACGTCTGCTCCAACCTGGTCACTGTCAGAGACCTCAGAGGCATCTCAGGTAACCTTCAAGGCCAGCCTTTGCTTCCTGGATCGCTGTGTCTGGGTCACTGAGGTCCCCATGGGGCAACAAAATCAATTCACTGCTGAAGGAAATGTCAGAGCTGAAAAGAACGGGCAGATTGTGTCTCTGACACTCCAGGGAATGAAGTCCGTGCTAGATCCAGGCAGGATCTCGTACTTCATTCTGCTAATTCCATACTCAACTCGTCCCTCATTTCTTAAAGGTTAACTTCAGCCTTGAATCAGTAGCTCCCTAAGTTTGACTTTTTAGGATGCTTGCCCCATTCCTGTAACATTTTCCCCTGCGAAGACCTGAGTGTGTCCAGTTTGACCTCCAGGATAACAAAGGGAAAGGAGCTCCCGTGGTTCAAGAGTGAAGCAAGGCCTCCACGCTTGGCCTGGGGCTCAGTGTCCTGGTTTCTGTCACTCAGAGGCAGGCTTCCTGGACGAGGTGACCCAGGAGAGCTCCGTGCTGGGCCCGGGCTACGACCGGCCCTACCAGCTGGACCCCGCGGTGAGGGAGCCCAAGAGCATCCAGCTGTACCAGCACCTCAACCTCAAGAGCTGCATCTGGACCTTCCACGCCTATTACGACATGACCGAATTAATCGACGTCTGTGGAGGCTCTGTCACTGCTGACTTCCAGGTGAGAGGCCCGTCCCCAGCTCTCCCAGATCCCCCAGCTCTCCCAGATCTCTCTCAGTGCTCAGGCACAGCTCTGCCTTGCACTTGTGTGGAGTTGCTGCTCTGCTCTGTACAGGTGGGGCGTGGCTTTCCCCCCCATGTCACCTGGAAAAGAACAGTGCTGTGTGCATTTATTTCCTTTATTTTCCTGGGGGTATCAGGAGGTTTCATTCTCTTCGTCTTCAGAGCAACAGGAAAATACTTAGTTTTTTAATGTAGGGCCATACTGGAAATACAAAACGTTCTCAGCAGGGCTCTCTTTATAATTTTGACCGTGTTCTCAGCCAATAGAAATGAGCTAAGGACAGAGCAGAGGCAGCTCAGTCCATGCTCCACAACACAGCGAGGCCATGGGACATTTTAACTCATTTCCTAATTAACAGACTGGCAGGCCAAAAGCCAGAAATGTTCCTCTCTAAATGAGTGGCTTTCACTATTTGAGGTGTCTCACCACCCTCTCGTGGCTGCATTATCCATGTGCAGCCCACTCCATCTCCCCTAAGCTCTTGCATTAAATTCCCAGGCACATTGCTAGGACCAGCATCATCTCTTTTAATTCCTGCCAGCCTGGACTACTTCATTAAGTTTCCTTTTATAGCTCCAATTGTTTGCACAAGCCCACAGAAGCTACTTGGCCTGAACAACTGCCCAGTGGAGCATGTGGAGCCTGGCACCAGCCAGGCTGGAACATCTCCCTGAATTCTTCAGGGCCTGCAAAGTGCAGCTGAGCTCTGCAGATAAAAAATGGAGAGCTCTGGGAGGCCTGAGCAAGCAGAATTGCCGATTTTTAATTCACAGCCCTGGAAACTGGGGGGATTTGAGGTGAAATTGCACCCAGAGCTCCTTTGTCCCACGGTCCCAGCGAGTCTTAGCACTGCCCCTGAATTAAGACACAGGTTTGTCTGAGGTAAAGAACACCCAGAGTCACCTCTGGCTTCACCTGAAGGTGCGTGACCCCGGTTTTGGGGTTTTATTGCCAGGTGAGGGACTCTGCCCAGTCCTTCCTGACAGTCCACGTCCCTCTCTACGTGTCCTACATCTACGTGACGGCCCCGAGGGGCTGGGCTTCCCTGGAGCACCACACGGAGATGGAGTTCTCCTTCTTCTACGACACCGTTCTCTGGAGGACAGGTGAGCCTGAGGCACTCCAAGGGCTGTGGAAGAAGTGGCTCCTTCATGTTTTCCCCTTCGTTCCTGCACTGCCACCAGAGTCCTGAGGGAGCGGGGCACTCGAATATTCCTTCCTTTATGCCTGTGGGGGGCTTAGGCAGCCAGTGGGTAACGGAGGAAGCATGTAGCTGGCTCACTGGAGGATGATCCCAAGGAAACCCTGCCCTTGGGAGATGTCCCAAAGGTGTGTGGGGCTGGCAGAGGCCAGCTGAGTGCCTGTTGCTGTGCTTGCAGGGATCCAGACGGACAGCGTGCTCTCGGCCCGCCTGCAGATAATCCGCATCTACATCCGCGACGACGGCCGGCTGGTCATCGAGTTCAGGACACAGGCCAAGTTCAGAGGTGAGGGCAGTGATCCTGGCAGGGACACACACCAGGGCCACACTCAGCTCTGCTCTGCCAGCATGACAAGTCCTCATCCCCACCAGGAGCTCCTCTGTGCTGAGGTGCACGACAACATGGGGCCTCTGTCCCCTGTCCCCTCCTTGTCCTCCCCCAGGGCTGTTTGTCATGGAGCACCACAGCCTGCCAGATGTCAGGTCCTCCTTGATGACTCCAGAGCACCTGGGAGGGATCGAATTTGACCTGCAGCTGCTGTGGAGTGCTCAGACTTTTGACTCTCCCTACCAGCTCTGGAGAGCGACCAGCTCCTACAACAGGTGAGGGCTGGGGGTCCAGTCCCCTTCAGCAGCTCCCCACAGCACCACCTTCTCCCTGGCACCCCTCCAGCAGCCCACAGCAGTAGTGTGGAAAGCTCAGGAGCTTGGCCAGAGCTGGAGCATGTGGGGAGTCGCTGTCGGGGCTGGAACACTGTTCTACTGAGAGAAAAATCAGCTCAGCCTCTTGTAAAGGAGTTTTTCCAGCAGTGAAGCCTGTGGATAGACTGATCCCAGGGGTGACAGTGCATTTCAGAAGGTCACGTTTGTTCCTCAGGGACTGGATGACATTGCTGGGGCAAGGGAGAGGTGCTGCCCTGGGTGAAGAGCTCAGAGCTGTGCTTGGTGGCTGCAGGGTCTCCTCCTATCTGTTCCCAGGAAGGATTACTCTGGAGAATACACCATCCTCCTGATCCCCTGCACGGTGCAGCCCACGCAGCCGTGGGCAGAGCCTGGAGACAAGCCCCTGCCCTGCACAGCTCACGCTCCCGAGCGGTAAGGAGGCCCCATCCCCACGGCAGCAGGGCAGGGGCAGGCAGCCCCTTTGGGGTGCACAAGCCTCATCTCTCCTTCCTTTCCTTCCTTGTCCCAATTCCAGGTTTTTGATCCCGATTGCCTTCCAGCAGACAAACCGCCCAGTTCCGGTTGTTTACTCCCTGAACACAGAGTTTCAGCTCTGCAACAACGAGAAGGTTTTTCTCATGGACCCCACCAAATCTGAAATGTCTCTGGCAGAAATGGATTACAAAGGGGCCTTTTCCAAGGGTAGGATTTACCTCTCCTCTTCTGCTTGTTCCCAGTGTTTTCCCTTCACGGCTTCCATTTCCTGGAGAGGAAAGGGCAAAACCCAGATGTGGCTTTGCCTGTACCACAGCAACAAATGCCATTTTGAGCACCTTACAGCCCTGTAAAAAAAACAACAGCGTGCTCCAGCACCTTGTTTTGTCCCTCCCACACCCCAAGCCCTTCCCGACCAATCCAGACCCACTCACGAGTGGTCCGGCACACGTGGCTCTAGCAGTGTTCCCTGCTTGGGCAATGTCACCGATTCCCCTCTTGGTTCCCAGGGCAAGTCCTGTACGGGCGCGTGCTGTGGCACCCGGAGCAGAACCTGAACGCCGCGTACAAGCTGCAGCTGGAGAAGGTCTACCTGTGCACGGGCAGGGATGGCCACGTGCCCTTCTTCGACCCCACGGGCACCGTCTACAACGAGGGGCCCCAGTACGGCTGCATCCAACCCAACAAGTACCTGAAACACCGCTTCCTCCTCCTGGTGAGTGCTCTGCTCCTGCTTCCCCCCTGGGCTTTCCTCTGGCACCGCAAAGGGACGAGGAAAGGAGCGCGGCGGATGTTTTGTACCGCCGGGGCAAAGCGTGAACGCGGGATCGGATTTTCCCCGCCCTTTGTCCATCGGTGTCCCTTAATCCGTGCCCACGTGTGGGTGTGGGGATGGGGCATTCGCTTTAGATCCCTTACACAGGTAGTGCCCTGGCTTCCAGCCTCTCCTGGGGAAGCAGACAGCATCCCTCAGGATGCTTCTCTGCCTTCCAGGACCGAAACCAGCCGGAAGTGACGGATAAGTATTTCCACGATGTGCCTTTTGACGCCCACTTTGCCTCCGAGCTGTCCGAGTTCCACTCGGTGAGCAGCATGCCTGGAGTTGATGGATTTACTCTCAAGGTGGATGCTCTCTACAAGGTATGTACCCAGTGCTTTTGGTAGCCCAACACGGACTTGTCTGTCCAGGACCTCCCAAACACCTGGTGAATTGTAGGCTCTGGGCCTTGAGAATCCAACTCTGACACTGGAAATGGAGATTAGGATATTATTCTGGTAATTTTTTTTTTTTCCCTGAAGCACTCATGAAAAAGCTCTTTAAAAAGCTTATTATTGATGTTCCTGAATGAATTATTGCCTCTGGCAAAGGCTGGACACCTCACTGGGTGGTTAGTGTCACTGCAGCTGCTTAGAAAAACCCACTGAGACAACTTTGTCAGACACAGGACACAAAACACACCAGCTCCTTAACAGAATCACTCGATGTAAAAGCCTTCGTTACCATTGCCTGTGTCCGTGCCTTCTCTTTGGTAAAGGTGGAAGCTGGACACCAGTGGTACCTGCAAGTGATCTACGTGATCGGCCCGGAGGGCACGGCCGGGCCCCGAGTGCAGCGCTCCCTGGCTCGCCGCTGGCAGCGCGGCCGCAGGGACCTGCCCGAGGCGGCCGGGAGGCCGGCGCTGGATGACTCCCTCGTCTATGACAACGAGGGCGACCAGCTGAAGAACGGCACCAACATGAAGTCGCTGCTCTTGGAGAGGGAGGAAGCTGCCGCCGCAGCCTCCTTGTCCCAAGCCGGCGCTTCCCTGGGCAGCGCCTTCGCCGCCCTCGCCCTGCTGCTGCTGGTGCTGTCCGGAATTTGCCTCCTGGCCAGGGAGTGCCGCAAGCTGCGGAGGAAGCGGGAGGCTGCCAGGGGCGCTCCCGAGGAGCACCCCTTGAACACCAAGGTGGAGCTGCCCCGGGGCGCCCCGCAGGCCGTGGGCAGCCGGTGTTGCACCGTCAGGAACGTTCATCCCCCGAGGGACTACGGCGGCCCTAGCCAGGGGCAGGGCAGGAAGGGGAAGCAGGTGAACCTGGAAGTCAAAGTCCACAGCAATTTGCACGACGGCACGGAAGTTTAACGGAGCACTCGCGTTGGGAAAAGCTTTTTATAAACTGTAAAATAAAGATAACCCCAAACTGAAAAGCCACGCGGGTATTTTTTTAGTCCGGTGAGGAGGGGCAGCTGTCAGTTCCCGCTGTTCCTGTTTTAGCGACTTCACCGCGTGGCACTGCTGCCCTCTCCCGGGGCTGGGCAGCGTGGGGAGACAATCCCTCACCCCTGGCATGTGGGAACGCTCAGCCAGCCTCTGCGTCCTCTGCAAGAGAGTAAAGCTGAAATAAAAACTTCACCCGGGAAGACCGAGCTGTCCCTTCCTTTGCAGCCCCTACCGTCCCGCTCATGCCCCTGGGGCGCGGCGGGCGGGATACCACGGAGCTGCGGCGCCGGGGAAGGCAAGGAGGGAGTCACGGGCTGCTCTGGCCCGGCGGCGCCGCGGCCTCGGGGCTGGCGGAGCG
>VZRH01001402.1:196123-211602 GCA_013397555.1 Urocynchramus pylzowi | reverse complement strand
TTTTTTTTTTTTTTTTTTTTTTTTTTTTTTTTTTTTTTTTTTTTTTTTTTTTTTTCACTGTGTGGCTGGTCTGGATCAGATGGAAGGCTGGGTCAAGGACCAATCTCCATCACCACTGTCAGGGTCAGTTTGGGCTGCAGGGGGCTGTGTGCTTTCATATATTGTTATTTTAAATGTCAGGTTAGATACCATTTGTGTGACGCATCAGCAAGTTCTTGATATTAATAGCTGGAATAATGGTATGTGGCAATATGTAAGTTTTTATTTCATGTGTTGGTTGTTATCTGACTGAACTGCCAGTCAATGTGGCAATCAGTCTAAGTTCTAGAGTTCCAGCTGTCCCGTGACAATTATCAATATAAAAGGGAGAAATATAAACCTTTCAAGTGAAACAGAAGATACAGTTTCAACAGTAACATTTTTTAAAACATAGTGAAAAAGCTATGAAAGATTGTGTACACTCAATTAGCTTCTCCCAAAGCATGGACCAGGAAGGGCTCTTCTTTTTTGTACTGTCTTGATAAACCCTTCCCTGGTCATCACTGCCTGCCCTGACCAGCCAAACCCACTGACTGCAGGCATTTTGCCTTTCAGGGATACCTGCTGAATATATACCCTTGCCTGTTGCCCTGCTGGTTGAGTTCCAGAGCAGCTTTGCTGCCAGGAGCAGAAAATCATAAAGCTTTTGGTTCACAAAAATCACAGAATCATAGACTGGTGAGTTGAAAGGGATCTTTCAAGGCCATGTGGTCCAACTGCCCTACAATGAGCAGGGCCATATTCAATTACAACAGCTTGCTCAGAGCCTTGGATGCCTCCAGGGATGGTTGAACATTTTCAGGGATGAGGCATCCACCACCTCTCTGGGAAACACTCTGCTCACTTTCTGATTTTCCACCCTTTTTGTAAAAACCTTCTCTCTGCAGTCTCTTCTGAGTTTGGGTGGAGCTAATGGGATGGAAAGGCAAGTCCCACCAGCCTGGCTCTTTCTGAAGAGGCATCAGCGAGAATAACAGTAGGGTAGAGGAAGAGCTGAGTGTACTGTATGCAAAATAAAAACAAGTTACATTGATTATGTCCAGATATGATGTACAAATGTAACTCTGTCAACCCCTCATCCCTCCTGCACCATGTTTCACCCTAAGTAGGGAACTCAGCAATTTAGCCACAAAGGTATTCCTTTGAAACTAGAACATGACAATTTTAAACCAAGAGTACTCAAGCAATATTACTAGAGGCTAGTACTAACCAAGAACAGCCACTGTCACCCACAATTACCTGCAGTGAAGAGCGTAAAGTGCAATTCACTGCAGTGCTCTTTCCAAGCCTGAGTTAGTTGCATCCCCCATAAATGATCCAGTGGGTGCTGGTCAGGGTCAAATGCCTTGGGTAAGTGGTTTTGCTGGAGAGGTTCATACAAAACAGCAGAGTCAAGCACTTCTGACCTCTGCAATATCAGAAAATAAACCATCTTTATTGGTTTCCCAGCTTGAAGAGTCACTGCAAACCTTCCAGCCCCAGGCTGAATCATTTCCTTCCAGGACAACTTTGTTTTGAAATGTGATTTAGAATAAACAAAGTGCTCATCCACTGCCAGGTAGAGAGAGATGGGAAGAGCTAGCAGTGAGTTCTGCCACAGGAAATATAATTTCCCAGTGTAAGATTACTAAAATATTGTGAGTAGGAAGATGGATCTCAAAACAAATCTATGGAAAAATTAACTTCACTGGGCAGGAGTGGCAGGTGGATAAGAATCAGGTACAGCTAAAGAGGTAATGACCAAAATGGATGATGGCTATTCCACCAATTTAAAGGCTATACTGATCAGTATTTCACCTACATATATTCCCATTTTGGCATCATTACTCTTGGTCAACAGGTGCAGCATGCCACAGACCAAATTTATCAAAACGACGTAGAAGAATACAAAGCCTTACTCTTGCTGTCAAAAGGCAATTGCTGGGTCTCACTTTGCTACATAATCTGTGTGAATGACTACCCACCGAGAAGTTGAGACTTTTTCAAAAAATGAATCATCTGCTTCTGTGTTGAACACTGTCCACTCTTCAGTGAATCTGTAGAATACTACTGTGACTGAGTGCAGGGAGTTAAGTTACAGAGATTTTTGGGCTGTACAGGAGTATATGATACAGACAACATAAAGGTGAATCCAAGACTAATTCCCATGCTTCTTTCTGTAACAGTGTAACCTGTACTTTGGAGAGTGTTTGCTTAAGTTTAAGTAAAGTTGAGTAAATTTCTCCCAACTAAGAAATCACACATTCTAAAATCTGCAAGTTCTTGCCCAAAAGGAATAGATGAAGAAGAAGGGATGCATTAAAAGTGAGGCAACTCAGGAAAATGAAGATCTGGACTTAGCAGATCACCCCACAAATGGCACAGACCTGCAAGTGGTATTCCGCTTCTGCACACTGTCTGATTGCATTAAGACCTTTCAGTGACTATTTAGATTCACAGAATCCTAGAATAGTGTAGTTTTGAAGAGACCTTACAGACCATCTAGTTTCAACCCCCTGTCCTGGGCAGGAGTACCAGCCACCAGACCAGGTTCCTCCAAGCCCCATCCCCCTTGGCCTTGGGACACTTCCAGGGGTGGGGTAGCCACAGCTTCTATAGGCAACTTCTGTCAGGGCCTCACCATCTAAATGTTTAAATTCTTCCTTTTACCTTGCCTCAACCTACCTCTTTCAGTCTAAAGCCATTCCCGTTATCTTGTTACTCCATCCCTTGTCCAAGTCCCTCTTCAGCTCTCTTGGATCCCACTTAGGGACTGGAAGGGGCTGTAAGGTCTTCCTAGAGCCTTCTCTTCTCCAGGTGAACACCCCCAGCTCTCCCAGCCTGGGTCCAGAGCAGAGAGGCCCTCTGATCACCTTTGTGGTCTCCTCTGGATTTCCTCCAACAGTGCCACATCCTCCTTATGCTGAGGATCCCAGAGCTAGATGCAGCTCTGCAGGTGGGGTCTCACCAGAGCAAGCAGAGGCACACAATCACCTCCCTTGACCTCCTGCCCACACTTTTAGTGATGCACCCAGGGCATCTCTGGTTTTCTGAGCTGCCAGAGCACATTGCCAGGTCATCTTGAGCTTCTAATCCACCAAAGCCCCAAGCCGTTCTCCCAAGGGCTGCTCTCAATCTGTTCTGTATTTGTGCCTTGCCTGTATCTGTGCTTGGCATTGGCCACATCCAGGTGCAGGACTTTGCTCTTGGCCTTGTTGGACCTCATGAACTGAGTCCTTCAGTTCAGACACCTGAACCAACTTGTTGGATTTTAGTTTCTGAACAAAAAACTCAGTTGTGCATGTTGAATTAGTGCAACTGAAGATGGAATAAGGACTATGATCAGACAACCAGCCTGACAGCAGCTACACCTGCCCTTCTTTCTGGACTTCACAGGGAGGTTATACTCAAAATACTTAATTATGTTAAAGCACAACATGTCCTCCAGCTGTGACCCCATGCTTAAGGCCTCCCTTAAAATCCTGTGCTTAAAACATATTCAGTAGTGAAAAAAACCCCAAAGGAATTCCATGGGACTATTCACAGGGCAAAATCTGAATTTTCTTTTTAGACTGGAGCAGAGTTTTGTCACACCTCCTCTCCCTTTGCTGGTAGGCCTTGAGGAATCTTGTGTTGATCGTGCACCTCTATTGGTAACATTTTGAGCAAAGATCCCCATATATGTACATCTATTTACAATTTTTATAGGTTGATGTTACTCAGGTTCAAATACTTCTGCAGCCCAGTGGATTATCTCACGCCCCTCCCAAGGGATCTGAGCATCTCATTCTAAAGACTTAAATAAACAACCATATGTTCTGAGAGAAAACCAGTACTAGTTAAAATTGTACTTTTGACTGGAATTCATTCTATGACTAAGAATAGAGAGCATAAAGCCGCAGATGAATGCCGTGTGGTAAGACACGATCAGAGGAAGCTCCTTTTGTCACATTAATAGGGAATTATTAGGAAGGTAAGTTTTCTCTGCTTTTAAAGTTTTGAGTTTTAAGCAAGGTTGAGGTAATTTATAACATTACCACCTTGTAATTTACTGAGATTTAATTCAAAAGACTTGTTAAAATGTAGAGTAACAAGAAGTCATTGAAGGAACTGCTATTTTAAAAAGACAATTCCCTTTTTAGATGATAGTATAATCTTCAGATAAGATAAATCAGAAAGAGAAGTGAATACACACTTCTGTTTAAGTTTGCTTTCTTGTGTTGAATTAATCACATAAAAAAAGAAAGAAAAAATGAGTAAGTTGGATAAAAAGAAATTGAATTTTCTTCTATGAATGTCTGATGTAAAAATATAATTTATTTCCTATTGACACAACTGTAATGAAAATGTAAAAAAATGTAGTAAGACATGCAGAAATACCCCAACAAATTATGTATTAAAAATGCCAAATAAAGATTTGCTTTGTCATATCTCTAAAAATGCTAACTTTCTAGTGATTTAGTCAGCAGCCAGAGGTTTGCAGGTGACCACTGAAAAGTGGGAGTCCGAGCCCAGGAAACTGAGCTTCTCTTTGATAGGACAATGCTGCCACTTCCTCGGGGAACACCAAGTGTGTGTTTGGCATTTGGCTGAACACTCTGAGAAAGAGACAGCAGAGTTCTAACTGTTTTGTACCCATGAGGATACATAACCTATCCCCCATGGAAGGCCTTGAGCTAAAAGAATACGCTATAAGCTTCAGACAGTGCTGGTGCTTTTGATTCTTCAATACTTTATCTTATTTTTTCACTTGACAGTCTGGGGAACTTGAGGAAAAACTGCTATTCTGGTAAGAGTCATCCTTTTCTCATAAATAATGGCGTAACTCCTCTAATGTGGTACTTGGACGTACATCCATGAAGATTTACTTCCATTTTTCATAGACCAACATGAAGTGAGACCTACTTCCCCTCTCTTCTTGGCATGGTGTCTTAGTAGACCATTTCTAGCCTGAAATCCTAGAAAATCTTTGGTACAGGTAGCTGCCACCCATGTTGGGAAGTGGTCAGGGTGTATTAAAAATTCAGGGTGTCCTGAGCTCCCCCTCTCTTTGTGGATGGTGATACACACACAGTTGAGTGGAATCAGAATCAGACAGGTTTGCTATGAAATGTGCCAGATCAGGATTTTTACTGCCCTCTTCACGCCCTGCTTGTCTCTAGAGGAGCTCCCTGGTGCCTTATTCAGCAGCACAGTCCCACTGACACGCTCTGCCTGCTCTGATCTGACTTCTGCCTGGGTTAGCAGCTCCTGCCTTGGAAGGCTCCTCCTTCCCTTCAGCTGCCACCCATCCCTGCCACGTGGGCATGTCATTAGGAATGAGGGGAAATAATTGTCAGCTTGCACAAAGCCTCACTTAAGTGACCTGAGTTCATTGCTTACCTCCGTGACAGCGAAGCTTCGTTTCCCACAGGGAACAACCTTGTACCACTTGTCGTGCAAAACATCCATGAAGCCGTGGGATTTGTACTGGCTGATCAGGTCAGAGATGTTTGAGGTGAGCGGAGAGTTTGGAGGAAGACCAATGCCATATCCTAGAAGGGAGAACAGTACAATCATCTCTTTCTTGTTTGGTTTTTGCTGAAGTATGTTCATTTCAACACAGAAAAGCAAGCTGGCATTCTGTTTCAGCCAGCCAGCTCAAACATGGCTTACTGTGGTCTGAGAATGCTGAGACAAGGCTCATTACTTTATTTTGCACTTTTTTGGTGCAAAATAAAGTCACCCAATATACACAGATTAAGCAAATTCAAAATTATTATGGCCACACAAGAAATATATAAAACTGGAGGTTCAAAAACATAAAATGGAGGCAAGGGATTAATAAATATTTTCTATAGAAACACAGACCTTTTCATGCCCTTATCAATGGATTCTTTCAGCAAAAGGGCCTCAATGTCACATAAATCATTCTGTGATCCCCTTGCATTGTTAGAGGAGTGGATGTGACTGTGGTGTCAGATGTGACATTTTCTTCCTACGCATTTTCTGATGAGGAGCTGTATGCACGTAAATATATACAGGAGCAATCTTCATTGTTATCTCACAGCAATTTAAAGCCCAGGGGCTATGCTTTCAGTTTATGCACTTCTGCTCTGACACTGACTTTGGGACTTTCAGATACTAAATGCAGTTTTTAGCCACTGTGTTGTCTTTCACCATGTTAAAGGTGTAAAGAGGTGTGGGTAAAGGACTTAGTGTAAGTGAAAATGAATTCAGTTACTCTGAATGTGGTACTTCTATTTGCAGAATCTGGGGTTTGACTTTAGAAATTCTAAACAAATACAATTGATCCCTCAAAGACATGCAGTTGCATGCCAATTGCCTGCAGTGATTATTTTCTAGTCCATTGTGGATTTTTGTTTTTCAGTTCACAGGTCAGAATTTCAGACTGTCTCCTTAAAAAAACCCACCACAACACAGGAAGAAAGAAAAAAACCCTCACAAACAGACAAGTGCTGAATTTTCCAGGACAGTGGCTCACTTTTTAATGAGTGATGAGGTGATAACTGTTCCTACAATGCTTCTCCCTTGCTGCTGAGTTTTTTACATTGTGCCTGTAATTCCACCTGAATAAATTTGCTCACATCAAAGGATTTGTTTCAGTTAGCACAGCTACGACTCATAATTATCACATTTTCAGCACACTTTTTTTTGTAATTGGGTAATATGAAGGAAGTCCAGTCATCCAAAATCATATAGTTCAGTGTCTATTTGTTCGTTTCTTTTTCTATATTGAAATGTAATCTACTTGATTTGAAGCTGTGGAAGCTTCTGGTTTTATTTCAGCACAGCTGACCTTTCTAAAAGGGATTTATCAGGTTTCTGAAGGAGGTTGTTTTACTGTGTGATGGGAGCAGCTGGAGCAATTGTCCTTGGAGGGGAGAAAAGCGGAAGCATCCGTCTTTTCCACTATCCATCTATCACAAAAGTGGTTTCTAAAGTCTGCTGCCCATGTCCTCATCCATGCTGGAAGCAGCTTCACACCAGCATTGCTTCCAGGCTGCCTTCTGAGCTGTCCTTGCTAATTTCTCAAGGCTGCAGGAGGCCAAGCACCAGGCAGGCTCCCTTCTCAATTAACTATAGATTGAGTGGGAATCTTGAGCTGACCTTTAAAATGGGAACAGTATTTGCCTATTTAAGATGAGAGTGAAACTGCAGAACTGCATTTTGAACATGTTTGAACTGGGTTTTGAACACATGTCAACAAAGCGAGCTGGCAGAAAAGAAGCCTCATTTCAGGGGCCTCTTTATTTCATGATGAGCAGGGAGATGGACTCTGCCTTCTACTTGTCTGGAGACACACTGTCTGAGCACTTGGAATGATTTCTATATAGAGCATGGTAACAGATCATAGAATCACAGCATAGTTTGGGTTGGAAGGGACCTTAAAGAACATTTCATTCCAATGCCTGCCATGTGGGATCTTCCACTAGACCAAGTTGCTCAAAGGTCCACCCAACCTGTCCTGGAAACAGGTGGTAAAAACGAGCTCTCAAAAAAACCACAAGAAAAGGCTGGAGCTTTTGTTCTGCTCAATCACTGAGGATTTTGTCATGATCCTCAAGGGGTCCTCAGTTTCATCTCCATATTTTCACTGAGAATACCACAACACAACAAAGCAAATTCAGCACATGAGGAACAGAGCAGTGTGTCATAAAACTGGTTATTACCTTCAATGGCAAAGGGTTTTCCCACAGTTAGGAGCTTGCAGTCAGCATCTATTGACACTTCATAATCTAAGAGAGCTTTATCCATGATGAAGGCATCAAGTTTCTCTGGATCATGCCTGTATTCAACATCAAAGTCAGCAACACAATCACTGCACAGTCTAAGTGACACTGAACATTTGTCTATGCAGTTTTCTGGAAAATTACTGTATGAAAACAGTGACCAGGGACTGCTATTTGCACATGTGCATTTAAAATGAAAACTGATTTATATTTTGAAGGATGGAATTGTGCATGAAATGCAAACTTTGTGCATTAAAAGAAGTCAGTGTGTTTAGGACTTACTTTGTTCCCACAAAATATTATTGTTCTGAAAGACAAAAATCACAACAAAATGTTGGACTTTGACTCAACTGAAAGTGGCACAAGGCTTTAGTGGAGAAGATAAAAAATTGCTAAAATACTGTTGCTGTCTTGGTTTCTTTGTGATGTTAAACTTGGGGGATATTAGAGCAATAACACAGAAGGATAACTTATTCAAAGGTATTTCTCCTCCTTTCTCTTTGAATATGAGGTAAATTTTTTCCTTGTGTCGTCTTCATGAGCACAGTGACTGAATTTTACTAAAACAATAATTTCTGCACAGCATTTTTGGATAAAAATAATGATACAAAAGAAAAGATGCAGTGCCTGTTCTCATCTGATCCCAGGACTGCACCCTCCATTCTTGTCCCCCTAAAAGTCTGGGTGTTCTCCTGATGTGATTACTTCATTGATTTCAATCCATTGACTCCAGTTTGACCCAAAGAACTGCCATGTGACTTAATTATCAACAGGATGGGTCTGGGAAAAATATATAAACAGGAAACAATAGGAAAAAACTTCTGGTGAAAAGTTCTCAGGCCATCTGCCAGGCAACTTTTAAGATAATATGAATGAATGATTTCAGGCTTATTACCACCTCCCGTGTTGCTTGGAAAACTTGTGTGACCCCCAGACTGTTAAGCACAAATGTCTCTGAGGCACACTGACACCATGATTCCCTAAAGCAACAAGACTTTTATTACTTTTTACCAGTCTAGTGCTTCTTTTACTCATTTTAATGATAAATTAAGGTTCTTCTCTGAGAACCTCCTTTCCTCCCACCACACTGAGGAATCTCATTGGCAGCTTTTGCTTCGACTGGATGTTTTTTTCTGAATGTTTCTCACTGCCTGATGAAGGGCTCCCAAGCTTAGGCATTTTCCAGGAGTTTATACATTGCCCTCGCCTGATGGCACCACCACACCCAGGTAGGCATTCCACCTGGCCTAAATGTGTATTAATCCATTGAACTCCTGTGTTTTGTGGGACCCTCAGCACTGGGAATGAGAGGATCAGTGGGACATGCATCCATGGAGTGGTGATATTTTCTACATCTGTGTCTCTGTCACTATCTTTCTCTCTCCCCACCACCATGACCACAACCTCTCTCTCTCTCTCTCTCTCTCTCTCTCTCTCTCTCATACACAAACACACACACACATTTACTCTTTAATAAAATTAGTACTATTGACTTTGGCCTCGTTTTTTGACAACTGGCCAGGGGGGAAGGTGTGGTGCTTCATGCAGGGGCTCACTTCAGGTAGGCCACCCCGTCGGTGGTGGCAGGGACGTTGTAGCGCCGCATGTACTCATGCATCTCCGGGAAGCTCTGCCTCACGTAGTCCTCCGCGCTGCTCTCCCGCACCGTGCCGAACCGGAACCCTTGGGATGGGTGGTGGAGCTGAGGGGAGGACAGGAGAGGGTTAGCAGAGCCATTTGCTTCCCATCACATCTGGTGTCCCTGCCCTAGTGTGCCAACAGTTCCTCAGAAATCTTCAGCGTTCGTGGGCCTGCCTCACTGGGTGTTTTCCTGCAGGAAGCTTCCCACCCCCCCAGGAAAAGCCTGGAAAGACTTACCAGGTGACTAAATAGTCTGCCTGTGTATTCTCAGGGTTTTCTTCAAATGCTGAAAACAATCCCCATGAAACACCCAGAACACCCAAATGAAGGTGTTTACTGGAATTATTTGTCTCAAGAACAGACAATGTTTCAGGAACTACTATGAGAAGCCTCTGGGCTGGCTACAATCCACTTTCTGGGCTCTGGGTACACAGCAAAGGACACACAGCCTAGATTTGTTCTGGGAGAATGTTTTGCTTTGTCCTTAAGGATGAAACTTAGCCTTCTGCAGAAGGGTAGCACCCCCAGTTCATTTATAGAATTCTAGACACCATAGCATAGCCTTGGCTGCCATTCCTCACAACAAACTGAGGACTGAAAGGTCACCGAAAAGTCTCTCTTGGCAGTGAGAAGGAGGGAGAATTCCCCTCTGCATGGCCCAGGCTGCAGCCATGGATATACACACAGAGGATCTTTTTGCAGTTCTGTGCCCTACCCTTCTCTGAACTGACTCCACAGTCTGCAGCCCCAAGGAGCCCAGTTCAGGTTTCACAGACCCCTCTTTCTGAAGTTCTGTTTGCTTTTGGAGCATTTAGTGACTCCTGGGGGAAGTCTCAAGCTGCCATGGAGGAGTCAGGCAGCATCTTCCACTATACCAAACACTTCTGTGAGCTGGCCAAGTGCTGCCAAGCCCCACTAATTAAAAAGCCTTCAGCTACCCACCAGCCTCTAACAGGCCAAGCTTTCAGAGCACAGGAAGCCAGACAGAGCTAAGGCTGGAACAGCCATGCTGTATTTGCTTCCCAGGAAGCTCATGGACATCACAGCAGCTTGCAAAGATGATCTCACCACAGTCATGCTCTGCTTGGCAAAGACCAAGCAAAGAAGCATTCTGCCAGTCCATCTGGCCTCTGCATTATCATCTAAGCAGAACAGAGTGCAGGGCAGCACAAAGCCATGAAAAGGCCTTTCCCAGACTTCTCTTCAATGACCCCATGGATAAAAGCGTGTCTGTAGTTTTTTTAAGAATGGCAGATGTAGAATGTAAACTCACTGTCACCCAGTTTAGTCTGAAAAGGAACAGAAAAGGTCTTTTGGATGGTGTTTCTGATGCCATGGAAGCTATGAACATTCTGTAGTTCTGGTAATTTTTACCTGAAATTGAAAATAAAAGTAGGCAGGTGTTTACCACCTTGTGGTCTGCTGATCTGGTCTTTGTGTTGCAACCCAGGAATAAGACCTGCCACTAATTGCAAGTCTGTGGGTATGGAGGGAGTCCTGGCTTTTTTTTTTTTTAATATGTTCTGGTGTAGATGGCTGTGAGACAAGCAATGCAGGGTGTGCCTCCATCTGGAGCTGGCCATAGTGCTGTGCCAGAAGGACTGTGGGCATAGAGGGAAATGTTCTTGCCTGGGAGTGTGGGAGCAGCATTCAGGTGCCAGAAGACATAAATAACAGGAGTTGGGCTGTGACAATACATCATGGAGACTTCCAGCACAATGCTGCCAGCCCCAGTCTTGAGACACTGAAGATGACCTGCTTAAAGAAGGAACTTGGAGAGAGGTTCATGCACTCTCTGTCTCAAGAAGATCATCACTACAGACAGGACTATTTTTTTTAGGTTATATTTCTTGGCAGTGTAAGTGAAGAGACTGAAAACCCCATTAAGACCCAACACTGAACCACACTGGCATTTTCCAAGTCAACTTATATGCTTGTTGTGAAGTTTGTGGCCCACCTAGTGATGCCAACTGCAGTGCAACATCTGATCTGCAGATAAGATGTTGAAAGTCTTCACTGGAATGCATCTCTCACTCCGACTGTCACCAGTGTTTGCATTTGGCTGAACTTTTAAGCCTGAATGAGAAAGGCTGGTACAAAAACAGTAAACTGCACCCGCATGCAATTTTCTATCCTAAATCCTTTCCTGAGGACTGCCCACGCTTTGCTTTGTGTTGGGCACACTGTCAAATTTCACCCCAAATGATGACAACACCGGAATGTTTATTAGATCAGAAGTCCATCTGGCTTAATATCTTGACTCTAGCAACACCATATGCCTGGTGGGAAGTCTTGGGAAGTCTGTACAAGGGAGTTGTTCAGCCTCCCTTGTATCCAGTGCTCAACCTGCTTCTGGTAATCTCTGCTTTTTCTTAAGCATCCATTATGTGTCTGCAGCTTTGTATTTGATCAACTCCTTTTATGAAAGATAAATGTTGACAGTTGTTTTAACCCTCTACATCTTTCAAGGACTTCTGTTTTAGTTCTTATTGCTGCTTACCCACAGGAGGAAAAAGTCTGCTTGCAGCTCCGTGGATTGACAGTGCAAAATGCTGCCAAAAAGCATTTCACTGATGATTTGCTAAGAGTGCTAAGGGTTACTTGCTTCAACAGAAGAGAAAAACTTCAGGGTGGAAACAAGACTCATCACTTGTCATTGCTGCTTTTTTACCTTCTGTAGTCCTCTTCTGGGAAGATTATGTGACAAGATGGAAACCACAAATATCTGTGTTCTGACAGGATAGGTAAATACCGTAGTCCTGCTCTGAATCTTGTCTTATTAGTTGCCTCTTTTTTCTAATCTTTTCTGTTTCTCATGCTCTCTCTCTTTTGTCTTTCTTATGTTTTGAAAGTCCTATACTGAAAGAGTCTTTCTGTTTTCTATAAACCAACAATGGAATTTGTAGGACTTCATAAAGGAAATCATAAAAATCAGCATTTGAAGAATCAAGAATGGATTCTATGTATTCAATTTTTTTAGACTCGTAATTCAGGGGAGGCAGTTACTTACATTTATACCAGTAATTGCAAATATAAAGATCAGCTTACTGGAAGAAATAGTGTTGAAATTAGAGTAATTTCTACTACGTGGATTCTCTGCTTCTGTGTATATACTGTGTTTCTTGATTCAACACTCAGTGTCAGAGGTGAATAACCACCACAAAGCAGATAAAGGGCACTAGGAAATGTTGACACTTTTATATACAGAACACCTGGAGGTTTGCTGGTGACTGAAGTACAATTAAAAATAAATGAATGCAGTAGCTGCAGATCCATCTCCAGACATGAGTTTTCTTGGCACTTGGCTTAGATAGCCTTACAAAGTCCCTCCAAATTCAGACATCTGTGGCTGTAAGAAGTGGAAAGAACAAGGTTTGTTCAGACCTGGACGAGGCTCTGAGGTAACAGTGAAGGAAGTGGGGTTTATGCACTCTCTGTCCCAAGAAAATCATCACCACAATGGCTTGACAATTCATTGGACAAGATGTGAGGATTGTCATGGGTACAGATATTGCAAAATAGCAGTATGTCAAATAAGGATATTTAAATTTCTTTAACTATCAGAACATTGAATCACAGAATCATTAAGGCTTAAAAGACCCTAAAGATCAGATCCCAACCACTAACCCAACATTGCTGAGCCCATCGCTAAAATACGCCCTGAGAGCCACATCTACAGGTCTTTTAAACCCTCTATGGATCATGACTTCACCGCTTCCCTGGGCAGCCGGTTCCAATGCCTGACAACTCTTATAGTGAAGAAATTTTCCCTGGATCTCTCTTCTGAAGACCATTAGCATTTATCAAGCAACCAGCCCTTTGAGTGTTATCTGGCAAGGCCACCACAGCCAACTGCAGTTGGCTGTGAGCCTTAGCAGGGAAACACCAATGGCCTGGGCAGTCCAACAGCAAAGGTAAGAAGATATCAATTGAGTAGCTATGTTAAAAGCTATTAACTGCTAATGTATTTTAATATTTTATTTGTTAGAAGCTAAAAAGGGATAAAAAACTTATTTAGTGCTGCTGGTTAGTGGCTCTCCAAAAAAGGGGTGACAGCTCCAGCAGCCAACAGTATAGTTTTAAGCATTTCAAATACTGGAGATCATGGATTTCGTATCAGCCAACTGTTTTATACCTGAAGCAACCGTGTATACCATGAGGGGCCATTCTTTAGGTGCACCCCAAAGTTTTAGAACCAGCTCCACACTCTACTGTGAGGAAGCTGTTGCACATGAAGTTGTGATGATGCACCATTTGGACCTGGTTTAGTGTTTGGGGCAGACTCAAGAGATAAGTGAGACATGGAGCCAGAGGGGCCTGAGCACTTGTCTTGAGCGCTTGGATTTTACAGGTTCAGGGCTGTGGAATGCGAAGACCTGAGGATCTTTCTGCACAGCACAGGGACGGATGGCTCAGGAGTATCTCCCATCTTCTGTGAAGGCAGCAATCTTAGGATGAAGGACTAGGACATGCTGCTGGGAAGCAGAGGATAAAGGTGAAGAAGAAAGGCTAAAGAGCTGTGATTTCTGGAACTGGTGTCCCTGTGAACACTGCTGTCCCTGTGACATCTCAGGACAGTATCATCCGTAGTACACATGGATTGTACCCAGCATTTCCAAGAACAAGGCTCACTGCAGAAAAAAATGTACCATGGATAAGGAAACAAACAAGAGGCAATGTTTTCTTGCACTGTGTAAGAAAACAAAGGGAAAGGTGAATTCTGCCAAGCACTGAGGAGGTGAAATGGCTGTTGAGTCCCTTGAGACAGGGAGGCCATGTGGAGTTTTACAAGAGCTTTACAGTACATCCAACTTCTCTGACAGCGCCAGGACAAGCTTTGGGACTTCTCAGAGTCTTCTGTGCCTTGCATAACATGGTGCTCCCAGACAAAAGATGTTTGTGCTTCTTGCTGCTGAAAGCAAACACTGCAATTACCAGTTTCCTCGGCTTGGCCCCTTACTTCCAGATCTCCTTGGTTTCTGTCTGCTGTTGTTAAAACAGCTGCTGAGTGGGAAGTAGAGAACTCGTTTTATTTGGTAAGATGTTGAGACGAACTGGGCATCTGCATACATCCATGGCTTGGGGTGCCAATTATGCATGAAAATACCAACATGATAAACACCAATGTGATGAAACCACAGCAGCAGAAACAGGAAAACACAATGCTGAATGACAGGGGTTTTGCATAACTTGGCACATTCCATTTTATGTAATGCATTGCCATTGCACTCAATGCTGTCAGCTGGAGAGAACACCTATATGCCAACTTGAAAAGAAACAGGCCCAGAAATTTCCAGTGCTGGTTGGGATTTAAAACTGAAAATGCAGCAGCTAACCTTGGCACACTCAAGGCTGGGGGACTGTGGGATTTTGAGATTTGATCTTTCTAGCAGGTTCTGGCTTTTGTATGACTTTTCAGTGCTGCAAAGCCAAATGATTTACCTCAAGGACTTTTCCCCCCTTGATGCTCTGGTTTAGTTTAGTATAATTTTGAGGTTTGCATCCCATTCATTTGCCATTGATTTTTGCAGTAAGAACCCAGGCACAGAAAATTATGGTCTCAGGTCCACATAAATAGGCAGTACAATATTGCTTCCTGATCCATGGAGTTTGAGCTTGTTAGGACCTGTGAGAAGACAAGGAACATCTAAATAGAGCAGCTATTGGGAAGGGAAATTGTGGCTATTTTCTACAAGCAATGATGTAACTGAAATCTGAAAATTGATCGATGGGGTGCAGCAGCTGCCTCACTGAGTCTGGCTCAGAACCATTCTGTGAAATGGGACTGGAGGAAAAATGCTTTGGGAGCTCCATTTCCAATCATGATCTCAACTCAAAAGAAGCATTTCATCATTCGTTCTGTTGGCCTCTTCAGTGCCCAAATTCAACTCCATGAACTTTTTTTTTTTTTTTCTGGAAATGAGAAAAAGGCAACCCAGTATGTAGCTTAGGGCAGTGCCAGTGACCACTCATTTCAGTGTGTGGTGGTTTGACAAGGAAGGAAGTTTTTTGGGAAGGTGGTGGTCAAACCAATCAGTGGCCAGAGGTGAATATTGGCACCTGGGGTGGCCACTAGGGACCTGGACA
>VZRH01001402.1:171735-195300 GCA_013397555.1 Urocynchramus pylzowi | reverse complement strand
CAGTGGTGAGAGCACTGAACATGGAAGGAAGATTTGCACCCTGGCAGATTTTCCCTGGATGGCTGCCATGTGTGCTGATGGAAGCGCAGGAGGGTTCGACCGTGCTTCCAGGGGGAGGCCTGTGGTGCAAGAGGGAGACTCCTCTCTCCTGATGAACTGGGAGGTGGTAGAGTGAGAGATGGTACTGGGCAGAGAATTGAGTGTTCGAGGGGTGGTTGCTGGATTGGGAAGGTAAAGCCTTGACTCATGGTGTGATGGGAGAAAAGGGGGGGGGGAGGAGAAGTGGTTTTGAAAACTTCCATTGTAGACATTGTGTGTGTGTGTATGTTTTTTTCTTTTCCTTTCGTGTTTGTAGTAGGTGTAATAAAGCTGTATTCCTTTACCCCTGAGATGATGGAGCCTGCTTTGCTGTATTTTGGGTCACATCTCACAGTAGCCATTCTAGGAAATGTGCTTTCATGGGGGCACTGGCATTGGGCCAGAGTCAACCCATGACACAGTGACATGACAGCTGATGTGGATTTAGCTTTTACCATCACCTGTAAAAGTGCTTTTTAATCTAAATAGGGCCAAGAAAGGAGGAACATGGCTGAAAACACTTTCCTAATTTTTATAACAGCTTCTGAGGGAAAACTATGGTACAAAAGGTTTTAGTAGCTCACTTCCACAACAGTGCTGGTTACCTGTTACAACACCAAGTGCAGTGTTTAATGAGCACCTTGTGTAACAGAAGAATTGCCAGCATGATCTCTGCCAGGCAGAGAACTGCTGCAGAATCTTGAAAATCTGCTCAGTTTCAATTGCTAATCACTACAGAAGGACAGCATTAGGTGAAGAACTGATGTGGTATTAGAAATCTGCTGTTTTACAATGACACTTCTGTCTCTCACACATAAAGCAATACTATTTTACTTTGCCTTATGCAACCCACACATTTAGGTAGTTTCCCAGCCACCAACAGATTTCCCATAGCCCAGTGAGAAAATATAAGCAATTGGAAGTGATAAGCAAAGTTTCAGGGGAAAATAAACAAAACAAATGATATAATAGTAATAAAAAAACATCCCAACCACAAACCAATATAAAACTGTTCATGGGCTTTCCCTTCTTATCTGCAGGAGTTTTTGAAAACTAACTAGTGAAACTAACTAGTGAATATTTATGGGGTGCAGAAGGAGATGAAAGAAAATTATTCACAGTGAAGCACATGAATTTCAGATTTTAGCAGATGAAAATTCACAGCTCAACTTCTGGAAGTGGAGGTTTTGATCAGGAACTGTCCTACGTGTTCAGGCTTCAGAAGCTGAGACATTCCCAGGGCCTCCAGGAGAGGGTGTTTGCAGAATACATTTGAATCAACGCTTTTGCTTCTCTGTTGCGGAAAGTGTCAGTGGAGCTGATTCTTTCCTTGTCAGGATAATGACACATTTCCTTAAAATTCTGTCACTTTGAATCCACCTCAGAGAGGTCATTAGCTGGCATAAAACCTGACAGTTGCACAATGAGCAGCTTCAATCTGGACATGAGTGCAGAGTCCACTGCTGACAGTTTATTCTCTTCACTGCAACAAGAGAATATGTGAAAGGAAATTGTGACTTAGGTCTCTGCTCAAAAATATGAACCTTTGTGTTCATGGTCCCTGTGTGAGTGCTGATAATTAAATGTAAGATCTGCTCTGCTCCTTTGTGTGTTGGAAAAGCTGTTCAGCTCAGTGATGAGACTGGAGACTCAGGTCTGTGGTTAATTTCTGAGGGTTGCCCTGATGATTCAGGTGCTGGACAATGCAAAAAGCTCTGTAAGAAGACCACTCCGGAGAATATGAACTTGCAGGTGTGTTTATCCCTTTTTCTTAATAGCATTCTAAGAGTTTTCTGGACAGAGGGATCTCTGAGCTGTGATTTATTCTGGGAGAGCTGAGGACTGTAAGTAGAAAGTGTAAAATATTGTAAGAAAAGTGGGTAGACTGAGGAAAAAGAAGGGATGTAGCTCCCAAAAGTCAGTAGATCAATGCTTCCAATTCCACTTCAGCAGCAGAAAGCAGCTGTAAAGATGTTCCAGATGGAGTTACTTCATCCTGTATGTTCTGCTTGCTCCCTGTAAAACATAGCTAATGCAGTGTCAGGCAGGTGAAATCCTTTTCAAATTAAAAATGAAGGAGAGCTGAGAACATGTTCAAGCTACCAAAGAGATACCAAAGAAGATTTCTGGTTAGAGAATTCCTCTTGTCCTTCCATCCTGAGTCTCCAGCCTCTGGATGAAAAGCTATCACAGATTTCTACAAGCATCTGAGGGCTGAAGGAGGAAACCTAATGTAGCAGCAACTTTAAGTGTAGGTAGTTTATCATCTTCAAAGCCATTGTCTTTAAAATCCTTTTTTTTACAAATTTCTTCTTCTCCAGCTGTTGCATGTTGAAAGTCAGTCCTCCTACCCCCTGGCCATGTGGCAACTGTCCCCTGGGTGCCAGGGCTGAAAACAGTCTTCTGCCTAAACCTATAAGGCAGGGATATTGCTCTGTGCTTTCTAGGAAAGGAACAAACAACGGGTTTGTGTTGTAAAGGGGTCATGAGTTATCAAGATAAAGAGGTTTCCAGTTGTAGGTGGTGGAACTTTCTACCTGCACTGCCCTGATTTCTTCAACACACTATTTACTGTTTGCTTTGGGTTCAAGAGCATCAAACAAAGGTAAATCATAGGGAGTCCTATGTTACGGACAGATCCAACATGAGAACAGAAAAGGATTTCTTCCTTCTTGGAATCAGTGAGGATGTGTTAAGCATGAAGTGTAAATGAAAAATTACGGCCATATTTGGATACCCTGGCCTCTTGCACAGTGAAATACAGACATTAATATTTGACTTTACCTGGTGTTCAGTCAAATCTCAATGCACTCAGTGAAAACCACTATTTCTTCCAGAGGATTTGGGCCCTTGTCATCCCTGAAATCCAGTGGATCAGTGCAGGACTTCTGTCTTCAGGACAGTGAGGCAGACTAGCACTCTGGTCTCTGTAGATCACTATGGCTGTGACTTTCATGAACAAAAAGAAACACTCCATGCTGCTAAGTCAGCTACACAATGGCCTTCCACCTGTCAGGTGGTAGGATCAGCTTGTGCACCTTCACTGTTCTCTGCTACTTTTTGCCAGTTACTTCAGAACTTCTTCTTGTAATTCTCCACTTGCATTATTTCTTGCAAGGGTCTGAGCCCCACCTGTGATGCAGGTGCTATTTCTGGTGGTGGGCTCACTTTCCTTTTTTCAAAAAATGTTATGACATCTAGGTATTTAGTTATTTAGCTTGAGAATAAGAAACTGACACCCACATAGATGAGAAAATGCTAAAACACATTAATTCCTTCTAGTGTTGAAGAACAACCTTCACAACCTGCACCACATGCAATGAAGACAGGAGGACTTCCTCTCTTCCACACCTACCCCTAAATTTTTTGGCTCAAACAATGAGGGGAGGTGAAAAGCAGCCAGGACAGCTGGAGACAGAGTGAGGCAATGTGTGTAGGTGAAGACTTCAAGCAGTAAGGGTTAATATGCAAAGACAACAAAAAGATAATTGTTGGCAAGAAGGCATAAAAAAGCGTATTTCATTGGGAAAGGAAACTTGATTTGCATTGTCTGATAAAATGGGTATCAGAATGAAGCAGATCTGAGCTGGACAGATTCTGAACCTCCAAAGCAGTAACTTTAACAAGAAATCTTTAATGAAGTGATGGGGAAGCTAAACAAGTCAAGTGTTCACCACCATAAATTGCATTGGGAAGCTAAAGAAGTCAAGATTGCACCTCCATAAATTGCAGGTGCCTTTAATTCCTGTACAAGACAGTTCTGCAATTCTTTATTCTGGCTGGAGCTTGATACTCAATTTTGCCTTTGTCTGAGAGTTTTTCACTTTTCTGTGACACTGAAAGTCCTTTTGAGTTCAAATCCTTCACTGACACATTAATACTCAGAAAAGCACCATATATTAATTAGCAGGCTGTGATGCTGTGAATCATGACCTTCCTGTGCCCAGTAACTTCCTTCACAGAAACACATGCTCTGTAGTTTCTTCTTTTAATTGTAAAAAGTACCCTGTGGTCCTGTA
The DNA here is from genome assembly GCA_013397555.1 of Urocynchramus pylzowi. Taxonomy (NCBI): domain Eukaryota; kingdom Metazoa; phylum Chordata; class Aves; order Passeriformes; family Fringillidae; genus Urocynchramus; species Urocynchramus pylzowi. Next base: position 191,203 of record VZRH01001402.1, on the reverse strand, counting down.
CAAATACTAAAATCCATGGCAGTAGTAAGATTTTTTTAATTCCACTAAGTTTGTAACTTGATTTTTTGATATACAATTTAATGCATTTAATGCATATTTAAATAAATGCTACCTCATTATATATTTAACATATAGCAGTTCAAGTGGTGTCCCTTATAATGATTCATCTCAGGCTGCTGCAGTGAAAGACCACAGCAGTAATTTCCATTAGCATAATTCCGACAAAAATTTTTTTTCAGGAAGAAAATTTACCAATAAACACACAGCAGTTATGGCCTCACTCTAAAAATTGCTGAACTCAATGAAAAATATCATTAAAAGAAGGAGTACTTGAATCACACCGAATGAGGGACCACCTATATAGTGGTTTGACCTTTCTTTTTCTGTGATTTGGTGTTGCTAAAGCTCATCTGCAGTTGCTTGCCAGTTGTATTTCTGGACAGTTTTAATACAAGTAACACAAAGTATTCAACTGATATAATAAGGGCCATAATACCTCTAAATCAACTGAGATGCTCATAAATCAGAAATGAGAGCTTGCACCCTCACGTTTTATATATCTAGATACAAATATCTGAGTGGTTGTACGTACTGAATTCCTGATTAACAAAACCTCAGAAATACCTCACCTGAATCCCTCAGAGTGCTTTTATTTTATTTTTTAATAAAAATTTGGGCATCTCATAAGAGAAAGTCTTCAGGCACTGAACTAGAAGATCAGAAATTTCTGGGGACTAATTCCAATGCAAACCAAGGCTGTTTGAAGACTTGCTGGGTGGAACTTGCCAGAGTGACTGTAGGTGTCTGCAGTGTATATCTTGGGGCACTTTTTTTTTTTTTTTTGGTTGAGTTTTGAAAACACCATCATTCATGGCAGAGAGAAGGAGGCACTTCCAGGGAATGGTTTAGGTGATCTTGTCCTTGAAACCAGTGCCTTAACAGAAGCCTACCTGTACAAACTATAACTGTAAAGGTATAGTAGACTGACTAATAATATCTTATCTCTTCATTGCAGGCATGTAAAGTTAGGAGAGATAATGCAGTGAAATTGCTGGTGATGGGACCCAAAGGAGTAGCCCTTTTTTTGTTAAATGGAGCTAAATAGGTTCAGTATTTATGTCAAAATATAATGCAGAAAGGAACTTCGCCACTGCCAAGGGGTGTTTTTGAAGGTAAAGTGATGCAGAGTAGTAAAAACGTAACTAGAGTAAATGGCTACTTGAGTGTATAGTAAAGATGGAAAAGAAAAAGCTGTCTGCTGTCACAAAAGTCACAACGGGCGAATAGCACCCAAAAGACCTCATTAAATTGTTGAAAGAACAACACATTTTGCAGAAAGGAAGGCCAGGTGTTGGACTACCTTATGTAAAATCTGCTCAGCTCCTCTCCTTTCTGCTGCTGTTTGCTTCCATCTTAGCATGTTTGAAATATTTCTTCTGCCCTATGGGCTTCCAGAATTCTTTTGCCTCAAATAACCTGAACTACCCAACACATAGGACATCATGGTGCATCTCCAATATGTGTTCTTGCATGAAAAACCCAAAAGCCATTCAGGTCCATTTGCCACTAAAAAAACGCCACCCTCAGGGGAGATCCTGCAGAATCACCTGCCATGAGCTGTTTTGCAGAGTAAAATGTTTTCTTTCTAGGCCTTATGCGTGGCTGTACCAAAAGGTAAAATATGTATAACTGAGCAACCTGGTGGAGGGTATCCCTGCCATGGCATCTGGGTGGAACTAGGTGGTTTTTAATGTCTCTTCCAACATAAACCATTCTGTGATTCTGTGATCAGACCATCCCTAAGGCAGGCTCCCGGTCTGCATGCCTGGAGGAGGAATATCTTAACCTTGGAAAGAACACAGCTCTGGTTGAGTACCTGGCTGCCAGGCACTCTGACAAAGAATAATGGTATAATATTTTTGTATAACCTAAGAGGTGACATTAGGAGAAAAAGTTAAATGAGCCTGTGTGATTCAGATGAGAGAAGAGATAAAAGTAGATGAAATGATACAAATACAATGCTTTTTCTCTATGTCCTCTGTCTGTAGACAAGCTTTTAAACTTCTTTGCCATATACTGTAGAGAGCTTCTTAAGAGGGATTCAGGACATGGATGCATGTTCCATCTGGGCAGCCAGCACATTCATCCTGTAGCTATCCTGTCCCCTTGTCCTCAAACAGGAGGTTGAACATGCTTCAGTGGACACAAAAGCTGTATTTGCCAGTTTCCACTGGCAAGAGATGCTGTCTAAAACCTGCACAGTTTGAAAATTACGGGGGAGGGGGCAGCTCTGGTCTAAAACTGCCAATTTTCTTAGAATAATTAGATTTTAAGGTGGCAGGACATTGCTTCAAAATCTCCATAACCTATTGGCTCCTGCTGTACCTCCTAGGAAAAGGGGCAGCCACCTTTGATGGACACTGTAGGAGTGTGGCTTTAATGACCTGCCCTGGTTAAGATTCTTATACAGAAAATACATAGCAAGTTCCCCAAATTCATGACATATTCCAGTAAATTAATTCTCATTCCTCACGCTGCTTTCCTTCTGCTCTGGTTCCTGTCTCGCTGGTTGCTCCTCCTTTCAGCAGCTTGATGATATTTCTATATTCTCTTCTATATCATTAGTGCATTTAAAGGTCCAACTGAGATAGCTCTAATTCTGTCCTTCCTGACTGTTCACAACCTCAGATGGGATTTGCCATTTATGGCTGACAGCCTGAAGAAATTACATGTCTTACATCACCTCAAGAAGGCTGCTCCGCTATTTTGGGCTTTGTTTTTTAAATAAATTGCAAAAGCAGCAGAAGGATGTTAAGAAGTATATTTAAATTAAAAAGGTTATTTCTCCCTTTTGCTGCCTTCTTTTTGAAATGAGTCTCCACCACTAAAAAGAAAGAGATAAACATATCTGGGAAGAAAAACCCAAGCATAACATCTTCTAGTCACAAAAAATGCTTTAAGTAACTAATTGAAGTGGTGCCTGTAAATGTGTGACTGCTGTGGCCCAAACATTTCCTAAACTTAAGCTTTAACTCTTAGAGAAAATTTTGAATAGCCACAGCTCAGGCTCTTGTGTGAGCAAGGTTAAACCAGTGCACATTCTATTACAACTGCTCTTTCAGACTAAGACTTTGGAGGCAAATGCATGAATGACACACTCAAAACTACTCTGCAGCTCATGTGATGGCAAGCAGTCTTCTTCTTCCCTAAAATCTGTGTTGTCTTATTCCCACAATGGGAACTGATAACTATTCAGAGGCTTAGATTTATTCCATAAAGCAGGGAAGTGCTTTTCCAGGAAAGGCTAGTAATCCCACTGATGTAATGGAATCACTGAGATTACTAACCAGGAGTCATTGGTGTTTCTGTTCTGGACCAAGATTTGTATCTGCAGCACCTGACATGCTTCAATGTTCTGCACTAAGCTTCAACTGCACAGCTTTAGAATAACCTAATAATTAAAAAATAATTTTCCTTGGAGCTGTAGGAATTTCCCAATATCTCTTTTAAAAACACTGTATATGGTCACAGCAATAATGCTGAAAAAGAGGATGTAATCTGATACAATTTGATTTGATGGATGAGGAGATGCCCATGCAAAGAGTAGAGGACCAACCTCATTTTCAAACCAACACTGTGGCTTCACATAACAGTGTAACAGAGATATCTCTGGAGCTGGGGAAATTCAGCTGAAAGCTCTCATCTGCTTCTTAAGAATGCTTTCTTAAGGAAAAGGAAAATATGAGGAAATCACATATAATTGTCTTCAGTGCCTTACATTGATGAAGATATTAATGCAATATTTATGATATTTTTTGTTGGAAGGGGAATGGCAGATTATCAGAAGCCATTTGCTTTAAGTCATAAATCAATTTTAGAGCACCTTGGGTCAGCCACAAAACTGTTGATCTTTGTTTATAACATTTTTGGTAGAAACCATCTAGTTAATGTTGCAGGGAGTGAGTCAGGCACTGCACTTGCACAGTTAAAGCTGTCTGGTCATCAGCCTGACTGTGAGGTTTCATAAATGTAACAGATGGAGCCTGGCCTTTGCTGTCTGGTGGGACATATGTATCATTTATTCACACAGTTTACAAAAGCAAGATGTATGCCCTGTTCTCGTGTTATTACTTTTTTACAGTGGAATAACAATCTATCAGTTCAGTCCCTTGAGACAAACACATGGTGGATGGCTCCTGTACCAGCAGTTAGGTCATGAGTACAAAACTGTGGGCAATGCAATCACACCTTCACTGCAGAAAGTGCCACATGAGCAAGGGAAATCTGCTGCTGCTTTGGTGTCCCCTGGAGTGACTGTTGGGTGCAGAGGATGCTCTGGTGTCACCTGCAGCCATCTATTCTCTCTAAAAGCCATTCTGCCCCTTGCTTTCCTAATCACTACTTAGTGGCATCTAAATCAAGAATAGTCTTAGAAAAGGACTGGACTTAAATTCCAACTGAAGACCTCTTGGGAAGGGGGAGAGAGCAGGTGGAGGAAGTTCTGGGAAGTCTGAGCTCTTTGCAGATGGGTTCTCTACAACACTGCTCATGTCCTCCCATGACGGCTCCCCAGCAGAAACAACACTGCAAATCAACTGCCTGACTACTTGTGAAGTGAATTCCACTTTTTTGAAGCATAAGTCAGGATTTTTCAAAATATTTCAGTTCTGCTACATTTGATTTAGCATTCATGGGGAACTTTGCCACCACTGCCTTTGCCAGCAGCATTATGACCAGTGAAATTCTTGAAAAATTCTGCCTAGAGAGGATCAATGGTTTAGTCTCCTTCTGCGCAGTTGTTTTGTTTGAGTAGATCTCAGGATGATCTGAAACATCCAATTCATTTAAACAAGTCCCACCAAAGGGAACTTGGAACTGCACTCAAATCCTTAATCTGCATGTAGAACCCATTATTCTTCTCTGCAGTGGACAGTACCAGAATACTTCACCTTTCTCCTCACCTTCAATCTTTTAAATCCTTCCCCCTACACTCTTATGGGTGTTTAAAGATCCTATCTCACTGAACTTTCCTCCTGAAATGCCACCTGGTTGTAAGTAACTGCAACTACACTTTTCCACAAAGATTACTTTCTGATTTTTGTTAGAAACCAAAATTATGTAGCAGTGAATTTTGAGTGGAGAGAAGAAAAGGCTGAGTTAATAACAACAGACATGCTTTACCTTTGGGTCATGTATTCCAGAAAGTTCTTCATAGATCTTCTCTCCCACCATGACAGCAGCAAGGTTTGCTGTGTATGTAGACAGACAAAGCAAGCAGAAAATAGCCCAGAGATTCATTAAAAACCTTCCGGTCCAGCATTTTGGGGGTTTGATGGCAGCTGTTCTTCCAAACAGGATCGCATAGCAGACATTGAGGGCAGAGGAGAAGGAGAAGACCTTGTTCCTGTTCCTTCCCTTAGGGGTCATTCCAAAAGGACTTTTCCACTCATACAAGGTGAGGGATACAGCTGTGATATGAAGAGCAACAAATATCCCCAGCCACATAGTCCAGTGAAGTGGCCACATAAAGGCTCCAATAGGAGCTGCAGTGTCTTTGGTCCTCACCAAAATCCCCAAGCTGGTTGAAAAGAAAGGGCTGGTGAAATCAATCACTTGGCTTCGGGCAGTGTTGATGCTGAATGATGTCACTGCCATGTGAGCTGTACCAGCAAGAAGGTCTCCCACCAGCCCTGTCCAGTGGCCATTCTTCCAGGCACCATATTTTCCATCCCCAACAATGTACAAGTCAAAATCAAAATTCATATCCTCAGCCAGCTTCTCCAGCAGGTCAATGCAGTAGCCATAGCAGCACTTCTTCAGCTCAATGGGGACGGTGTCATTGCCCCCTTGGAGGGTTTCAAACAGGTTGTCCAGCACACCTGAATCATTGGTCAGCGGGTCCAGGCACAGCTGCCCTGCTGGGCAAAGACCTTCATCATCTACATCCCTTGTGAAGACAAAGGGATGCTCAATCAGAGTCACCACCCTCAGGTGCAGCCGGGTGGGGTGTTGCATGTGACTTTTATGTCTCTGTGCCTGTTCTGGCCATATCCCATAGTCCATGACGATCTTCCCTTCTTGCCAGCTCCCCAAGCGTGTCCACATCAGGTTTCCAACAGGGTCATGCTGCAGATTCCAGATGAAGAAATTATTTTCTGAGCTGACAATGGATGAGCCCTTCACCTTAATGTGGCCACTGAGACCATCAAAAGTTGTGTTGGCTAAAAACCTGTTGGAGAGAGAAAGCAGGGTAATCAGAAGCAGACAGCTGAACCATGAATTTATGTTGAAGAGAGTAGACGGGGATGTTGCTGAATGCCCGGACCATTAATAGCACATAGATCCTATGGCACAATGAACCAGCCACATAATTTATGACTAAATTATATGGGGATGCTCCCCTGTGTATCTAATGCAAATGAAAACTCAGGAAAGATGTATTTTTTTACTTACTAGAAAAACTAAGTACAAGAACAGAATTTTTTCACTTACCTTTGCCTCACAAACTGATGAAACACAGGTTAGTTCTAAGCTGAACTCACCAGATCTGCTGTCACTTTCCTAGATAAAAATACATATGAAAATGGAAGAGTGGAAATTATGTATGAAATGTCCTTCCAAGAAAAATGCTATAATCTCAGTAAGATCTAGCTTACATAAGAGGGGCTACTGAAGTGCTGTCAACAGCTTTCAAGCACTCTCAAGTGAACCAATCTGGATTCAAAAATGCAAATTTGGCATTGGTAAATCACTGTTAGACACTTCAGAATAAAGGGAAGAAAGTGAAAGATGGTTGCTCTAGCACAGTCAGTTTTAATTCTTACAAAAAAAAAAAAAACTCGAAAAAGCAATTTTTTAAAAAAATGTGCAAAAGTAATGTTCTTAAAAGTGCAGTGCTGCCATTGAAACAGATCTCATGAAGTGTGTCAGTTTTGCACTGTACATTTTGCATTGAGAATTCTGGGCTTTTACTATTCCAGACACTGACAATAAAGTTGTGTATTTCCTTTGTATTGGAAGGCAGTGCTTGCTAGTAGTTGTCCTCTTTGCCTGTTGAATTCAGCTTCTGGCAAGCCATCATCAAAGAGGCTAAAAATGACATAGATAAAGGAGCTGGGAACTCAGTAGGAATTAAGTGTTTGAAGCAGAAAATCCTTTTCAGCGTGAGCACCATGACTAACTGAACTGCATGCTGCTAACAGCGGAGCTGCTATGCGTTTGGCAGGGGCTGCACAAGCCTTAAAACAATGGCTCCATTAAAAACAACCAAGTTAAGTTGCTGCTAATATGGTGCAAGGCAAGTCATGTGCATTTTTTTTCAGTAAAAGGCATTCAGAAGACAGACTACTCAGCTGTCGTAGCAGAATATAGCACTTCACATTAGTCCTGAGAATTGGATGAAAGTAAGTGTTGGAAGAAGTATAAAGGCTGTCATTCCAGCCTCAATAAGGAAGGCATAAACTTTTAAGTAGAGTTAACTGTTTTTCAATAGTTACAGAGGATAAAAAATAGCCTTAAATTGATTTGAAAACCATAAATCAATTGCAAGTGTGTTTACATCCATACTTGTTTGGTCTCTACATTTTGTTTTGATGACTTTTGATGATTTTTAATGGGGTTTCAGCAGTTAAATCTCTGGACTGTTCAAGTCTCAAAGTCATATAAATTTTAGACCTTTGCAAAGGTAAATTTACGAAAGTAAATGCTTTGGTTTTGAGTGTTGTCTGTGATAGCCTTCTCTAAGGCAGCTTCACAGTTCTTGCTCAGTCTCCTTTGAGTAGGTTGAGTTTGGAGAAAGATGACACAGACAATACTCTCAACAGCAGATGATCTGTACGTGTGCTAGCCGGGTCTGGAAATCACGCCTAAAAAAGGCAGACAGGTATTTATAAATATAAATGTACATAAACTATAAATGCAGTTTTCATGTTTTAAATCCTTTACCATTTAGTCCAGTGTTAAAGGACACCATAGCTCCAGTAATCAGTGGTATCTGCCACCGTTTGCCCACTCTTTCCCTCCTAATCCGTGCTTGCTATCTGATGGTGTAACTTCCCTGTTTGTGTATGTAAACACCATCAAGACAAAGTTTATGGGAGCAGGCAATCTTTAGCACTAAAGGAAGGTTTATGTGCCTATAAACTTGCTTGGGTTTTATCTCACTCTTACTTTTATGTCCCTCAGTCTCTGTAAAAAATTGTGCAACTTCTTTACAAGCCTTGCTGGGCATACAGGCGAAGCCATCACTGTAACAGTAAAACCATTCCATGTGTGTAGATGAACCTGCATGAAAATTTTTTAAGGAGATGTGCACAAAAGACTTAGCCGTTCACAAAAATGCCAAAAATTGTGGGACACAAGTCCTCAGGTGGAATAAACTTGCTAAGTTCTCATGAATTAGGCCCCATGTTGCTAATACAGCACGACCTGGGCATGAGACTGCTGCAAAGCAGGTGTTTTGGGAGTAATTTGTTATGAGTGATTAATAATTCATGCTTGAATAAAATATTGTTTTATATATTAGAAATAGCAAACCACTGCACTGGGGACGGTAAAACCACAGGGAAAGGAATTCCAAGTGTCTGCACCCGAGCAGATGGCAGAGTTTCAGTCCATTGTCACCAAAACCTGCAGCTGGGAGGGCAGATTAACTTGGTATCGGGCTACTACATTTTTTACAAAAGAGTAGCCATGGGTGGAGGAGGTGTTATTAACATTTGAACACTCGGGGCTAGACTAGAATATAGTGTAACAGAAACCAGTGGAATGGGTGGAGGGACACACATTAACATTTTAACAAGAAGCCAGCTGGGCCCAGGAGAACGCCCATCACCACCGATCTGCCGATCTACCACGAGGACACCTGGTGCAGATGGGCGATTGAGATGTATCCTGCAGATAACCAAGCTCAATTCCAAGTTCCCATAACTTGGAAGATACCATCAATCGCTCCTTGGAAGACACTTTTCAGCAGGAGAGACACTGAAAGGAGTCCAATATAAATATGAGAAGAAGCTGAAGGAAACCTACATGAATATGGAGGACACCATGGAAAGACAAAGAACTGAGCCTGAGGGCTGAAACAGGGTATAAAACCCTGCTCCAACAGGGCATATTTGTGAACGGGGTGGCTTGGTGCGACAGAGACCAGGCTTGTAGGTTCATCCAGCTTCGATTCCTGGGCTCGGAGCTGCCTCTCGGTCGGTCGGTTTTCTGATTTGTAATTGATTGATAATAAATCAAAAAATTTGTTAACTGTAAATTTGCTTATGAAAAACTTATTTATAACAAACTGAAGCCATGGAACAATGCATTACATTCATTTTCTGAAGGTGGAAGGAGATCATTGGAATTAATGCACGCTGTTCCCTGACTCATACAGGAGAAGTAAGCACACCCAGGAGGGCAGAACGAGCCCTCTGTACCTGTTCTGTGGTTGTGTTAGCAGCTGGTACCTGAGAGAGATTTATCAGCATTTGAATGTACAACTTCACCACCTCATCGAGTTACCTTTGCAGCTGACTTGCATGTTTTGTATTTTTTTGTAGTAACAGAACATGAATCAAAATAAATTATGGGAACCATGCTGGAGAAGCATTTTAACAACACTGTGTTTTATACACAAGCAACTGCGGCTGCTGAGCATTTGCATGCACTGTGAGCAGCACCAGTGAAACTTATGCCAGCAACTTGAAGTGAAAACTCCTTTACTCGATAACTTTAGGAAACAGATAAGAGGTTCTGACTACACTTCTTAAGCTAGAAATCTCCAGTGTGAATATTTGGGAATTACAAGTGCTGGGTACTGCACAGACATGCTGGCAGTATCTGAGCAGCACTGTTTCAGAAGGGCTACTGACAGATCTGTATTGAAACACAGCCTGCACAAATTTCAGAAGGTGAAAGGCCAGATCCTCAAGTCTGACAGCTGAATGAATTTTCTTGATGCTGTGTCAATATACGGGAGCTGATGTTCACACTGACAGTCTCTGATAACTGTATCAAAGTTTTATCAGAGTCACTTCAGTTTGAACAATGAGTACAAAGTGTGTCATTTGCTCATTTCAGCTTTGCTTCTCATGTGCTTTGTTACAAGAACTGCTCCATAGACCTTTAGCAGTATCTTTGTAGCATATTTAAGAATGACTTAATGAAATTATTTTCTCTCAAGCTTGATGGTTGGGTCATTCCACCTCTCTTTTTGGGAAGCTTACCGGAGGCAAGAACTAGAATTGGCAGGGAAAAAGAGAAGGTTCTGGGGAGAACCTTTAGTAGCCTTACAGTCCCTAAGGGGACTCTAACACAGCTGGAGAGACTTCTTACTGATAGATAGGACAAGAAGAAATGTCTTCAAACTGCCAGAAGGCAGGGTTAGATGGGATACTGGGAATAAGTTCTTCCCTGTGAGGGTGGGGAGGCCCTGCACAGGTTGCCCAGAGCAGCTGTGGCTGCCCCACCCCTAGAAGTGCTCAAGACCAGGTTGGACAGGGCTGGGAGCAATCTGGGATAGTGGAAGGTGTCCCTGCTCATAGCAGGGGGTGGAATGAGGTGATATTCAAGGTCCCTTCCATCCCAATTCTGTGATTTTATGGATCTATGAAATAGCAGGTTGATGAAATTACCCAAGAAGCTGAGTTAAAGCTGTAAGACTAATTAAAGCTATAAGACAAGATGAGGCTTTGAAATTTTAATGCCTTGTTCCATCAACAAGGATGCTCCTGTGAGCAGGCAAGAATAGATCAGGGAATCAATCTCATTGTAAGAGGAATAATGGACAGTGACTTACAACAGTAAAATCTTCAGGGGGTTGTACATCTGAACCCATATCCATACAGATACAAACATGCTTTGCCATGCACTAGCTCATTATTCTGCTCCTGGGTGCACTTAAATGTCTGCACAGCCAAGGTATGAGATCAATATTAGCAGAAGAAGCTCTGGCTGTGCCAGAGAGTGGGGCTGCTATTCATCCACCCCTTGCAGAGAGGTGAGGTGGAGGTCTGAGCACTGCTTCTTCTCCATCATCCCCTTCTCCATCCCCATGCACGGCAGCTCCAAGGCTTCCCACCAAGATAGATGGGTTCATTCACACAGAAAAACACACTCACTAGTACAAAGCAGTTAAGGACTAGAAAAAATTTTCATCTTTGGAGGCTAAAAATGCCTAAAAGTCCTGGTGAGATGGGCCAGGTTGGTCACAGTGAAGCCACTCATCAGCATGTCACATCTGAGAAATTAATGGCACCACTCAAGAGTTAATAGTTATGCTGCTGATGCAAACACATCAGTTCTGGCCGTCAGGTACCTGTCTCACTCATACTCTGCATAAACAACTGCACTGACTTAGGACAAGGGTTTCTTTAAACTGTTATTTTCTCTTTAATAGGGTTCACAAGCAAATGTATAGAGGAAAAAAACAAGGCTAAGCATACAATTCATTCTTTCACTCCACAATACCTTTACCAATATGAAGGGAAAAGAAATTTCACAGATGTGAAATTGCATATTGTCTCCCAAAATATAACAAAAGCTAATGGTTCTCTGTAGAGAGCATCAATGATGAATTATTTTTATGAAGACATTTAAGTGTTTTATTTTTGTTTTCCTTTTTTTTTAATCTCTTCTTCAAACCTCAATTTCATAAAACTCTGCCTATTCATAAAACTGCTGTCCTCTTGTTACTCTAAGAAGCCTCCTGCTGACTTTCACTTTTCAGTTAAAATATCCAGAATAATGAGGCAAAATAAACATCACAAGTCACTGGGGTATTATGAGTCAGTCCAGTTTATTTCCCAAGCCCTCTTCAACTATTTGCAAATAGAGTTTTTGACTCTGAATGGACGAATGGACTAAGGAAATGTTGGGGTCTCACATGGTTGAGTTTTGAACAGTGCTGTTAATAATGTATTCATTATTGCGCAAACATATCCAAGAAAAGTTATGATTTTAAAAAAAAGCCACAAGACCTTTTATCCTAACTCTGTCCAACAAAATCTTTAAGTTGAAAACCAGATATAATGGGGGAGAAACATGCAACAGTTCTGGATGTAGATTAAGTGATGAATTAATGTAGTTAGCCAAGACATTTTTGCTTGTTTTCAAAAAAAAGCATGCAAGTTTTCAACTCATATGTTACAAACTACATTTCTAGACAGGAACATCCAAGTAGCTTTGGAAATAGCTTCTATATAGTGACAAGCAGCATAGACAGCACTTTGTACTTTTGAATGCTCTCACCAGAAGAAACCCTCTGAGGAGATGAAGGTGCGTCTTTTTCCTCTCTTTTCCATGGAAGCATACTATCAAGGGCTACTACACATCTGCATATTATCCGAGTGCTCAGATGGTGCAAATATTCTGTGTTTTGTACACTTAAAATCTCAGAGAATTTGACAGTAGCCCACCTTACATGAATAAATATAAATACAAGTTTCAGAGCACAGTCTGTAAACTAGCCTGTGTTTACTATGTGATCTCTACTTCTATGGAAAAGTGTCTTCTTCTACCAGAATCTCAAAGTTCTGGCTTCTCTCCCACTGTGGTAAAGTTCAAATTTCATTATCTGCCCAGAAGTAAAGAAGCAGGAGGAAATACTGAAACAAATGTGTTTGTGAGGGAGGGTAAGCAGCATGATAGCTAACCCAGAGAGAATGGTGGGAGAGAGAAGAAAATTATTTTTCTTGCAATACAGCAAATATTACCTAAGAGGGAAGAAAAAAGGCAAAACTTACTTTGACAAATACTGGCCTGAAGTGATATTCCTTTCATCCGTGTCCATGCAGTTCATCGTACTTGGAATGAGAGCCAGTTCAGGCTGGATCATGGTGGCTGCTGCCACAGCCCTGGCTACCAGCTCCATGGCATCCTGCACATAATGCTCGAAGACCGACTGAGTTGTCTTGCCGTGAGCGATGAGACCGAGGGGCAAACCTTCTGTCCTCAGCTCTTCCACGTTCTGTGAATCCCCAATAATCCAGTGCAGCTCTAGAGGCATCACACCAAACTGCGTGGTTATCTCAAAAATCCTCCGCGTTTTCTCCATGTCACACCCAAACATCACCATGGTCGATGTCGTGTCTTTGATGCTCTCCAGGTAAAACTGCAAATAGTTCAGAAGGTCACTGGTTGAAGTGAGGTTTGCTGTGATGTTTATAATGGACCCCAGGTGGAACTTGGAGCTCTGTTGTGTGAGGAAGAGAAAATCTGTGATGTTCCACTCCTCCTGGCACAGCATCAGGCTGAAATTGTACCAGTTGTTCATTGCGAGGATTGAGAAAGTGACGTCAGCATCAGAACTCAGTGAGTTTTCTAAGCTCATCTGCAAGTGAAGGGGGTTCTGTGGTTAAAAAAATGAAAGACAATGATCAGAAATATACTAGACACAAGCTAATGAGTCTGATTAATTTTTATGCACTCCTTTAGTTCAAAGTAATCACCTGCCAATCAACAGAACTGTGTGAGCAACAGGAAAATCTACACCCACCCAGCTTAAGTGGACTGTGATTCATGGGCTTTCTCTGCTAGTTTGACTCAACTGCAGCAGTCATTAATGAGCCTGTTTCTGAGAGTATGTTTTTCTTTCTATCCACTTGTGCTTTTGGATTTTGAAGCATTCTCAAGCAAAGATTTCCTTAACAGGGATATGAGAAGTTATTTCCTTACTGCTTGAGTTCAGCCCATTTACAGACCCATTTACAAATGGATGCTGAAAAGTTCATTGGTAAACAATAAGAAAAAATAAAGAAAACTCCTCAGTGCTTTTTCTTACAGCTCTTTTTTTGTGTGTCTGTAAGTTGGGGCGTTTTTTACAAACATATGAGTAACCTAATGAAATGGATTACAGTCTATCACCAAGGCACATCATGTACAGCCAACAGAACAGGACAAGTTACTCAATGCACAAGACGCTAAGATATGCAGACTCTGATTTCTGAGCTGGAAAACAATTTTTTACCCATTTTTTTACCCATTTTTTCCATGTCATTGATGCTATTACAGAACTTAACCCATTATGTTTCCTAACACCATTGCCCTTGAGTTTATCTTTTCCAGAAAAGGAAGGAGGATTTGAGGCTAACTCTTCTGTTCTCTTAAGGTGAGTAGTTCTATTATTTGATCATTCTTTTCCCTTACTCTCATTCCTCTCCTTTCCCTGGCCTTAAAAATAAATTTTCATTTACAGTTTTAATAAGAAAGAAAATAAGTTAAAGAATCCAAGCAATTTCTGGCATTTGCTATGAAATAATTCTCTGTCCTACAAAAATGTTTGTACCAGGCTTTGAGCTAGCATATTATATATTACTCCAACTTTTGCTTTGTTGAGAACTTGACATCATCTTTCCTGACGCTTTCCTAAAGAAGTTGTATCACTTTACACTGGCATTCAATTCCAACTATGAAACTGTCCAAAAAATGTCATGTCTGTTCCAGTGCACCTTTTGGTCTGTGAGAGCTTTGTTGTGACTTTATGTCAGCATTTGTCTCATGAGCATGTCCACTCAAATTGTATATTACCCTATACAGCTACCTGGATTTTATCTTTTTATCCACTATGTTACTAAACACTTTAGGTATGTTCATCCTTCTCTTATGTCCCCAATAGTAGTATGTGAGGGACCAAACCTTTTCAAAGTCAATAAAAAATGTCATTTTGGTTTTAAAAGTACTTTACTGATAATAACAGGCTCCAGTTTGCATGGATCTTAGAAATGTCATTCTGAATTCAGAATGATATAATGAGTCAATTTACAAAAGTTTTATTAAATTAAACCCTGGGCTCTGCAACACAGATGTAAGGGGTGAAATGACCAAAAAAACAACCCCAAACCCTGAAAAGCTATGTACTGGTTATAAGCAGCAACACCTCATTGTGTTCATTTGCAGTTACATGAACTCATCATCTGTTGTCCAGATAGTTTAAATTCAGAGCTTGATAAAAAGAATGCTGTAATTGAAGATGTTCTCAGTTCTTTTTGTTATCTCTTGGGTTTGCTACCTGTGGCCCTTTTTTTTACCAAGATGCAAGAACAAGCTAATTAAACAGATCACTGTCCACAATCGATGCATATCATGTACTGCCAGCCAGACACAAGAGGGATGACTCTTTGATAAAGGACAAGTTACTCAGTGCACAAGGAGCTGGCCTGTGCAGAATTTCTGAATTCTGAGCTGGAAAACATTGCCTACTAATTAAAACACATGATAAGTTCAGGAGGGAAATAAAGCACTGTGCATAGTGGGTTTGGAAAGCTGGTTTGAATAAACTAGTCTCTGCAAACTGAATCATAACAAACTTTTTTTCTGAGGTTATGAGATAATCAGGTAAATTTACTCCACTTGGTCTCTCACTGCAGATAGATGTGAGTAGAAAGGATTTGCCTTGTCCTCTTTGTACAAGATTAGGGAAAAGTAGAAATAATTTTAAAGCAATGATTCACCTCCCCTCAGCAAAACTCTGCAAGCTTTAGTTAATTCAAGTGTTAATGCCAGTGAGAAGAAATGTTTTTCAGTATTCACAAAACATACTCTGTGCACATGCAGAGGACAGCACACTATCTGACCATACCTGTGCAAGGAGGAGCAAGCACAACTTCCTAAGCACAGTACTATGGCTATTATGGGATGGGCTCAGGGATCAACCAAAGAAATCTACTGGATGGAGAAAAACAACCAGAGAGTGACATATATTTGCAGTAACAGCTGTGTCCATACAGCTGCATCAAACAGCCCAGGAAACAAAAAATACACTGGAGCTTTTGTACAGCTTACCTTGTCCTGGGTCTGGTTTTGGCACCTGACAATAAGCTCTCTCATAGCCTGCACTGGCTGTTAGGGTCCCAGCACATTTGGGGAGTAGGAGTATCCAGGAATATCCCAGTAGTGATAACATTGTGTGAGCACTGGCTCTCCACCTCATCCAGCAGGTTTAGCTCTTTGAAGATCTCTAAGTCCTCATGCCAAACCCAGTACACATGTGCAGTTTCACAAATGCAAGACTGCTTCTGCTCCTCTACAGAACCATTCTTCCTGTATAAGAACACTGAACTGATGAATACCCACACCCGAGAATCACTGGGCATTACACTGGGTCCCCCAAGCACACGTAGTCCACAGAAGGTGGAACTCTGCCTCAGGGCCAGAAAAATAAATGCAATTTTACTCAGCAATGCAGATAAAGGCAGTTTCCACCTGACTGGAAGTTCTCAGGTGCAGGGCTGGATTCTCCTACAGAAACACGCCCACAGGATCAGTCCTCAGGAGCTCCTGCACTCTCCTATTTGATCCCTCTCCTATTTGCAGCACACCTGGATGTGTCAGCATGGTCCAACAGCCCATTCCCATGCTGAGACATTCCTCTTCCCTGAACAGAGCTTGGACTGAGCCTGTGTGTAGAAGTACTCCTCTGAGTAAGACCATCTGTGCTTCAGCCATCACCTTCAGCAGCCCACAGATGTGCTGGCACAAGCACTTATCATCACTGTGATTTATTAGCTGCTAAATTCCCTGCTAAGATGCTTGAAAGATAAACATTCAGCCCTGGAAAAGCAGCATAGTCTCTTTTCTCTACTAGGAGTATTGGACTGCAAACCTGTCTTCAGAATTTTTCTGATACAATAGTGTACATAAAATTTAGTCACAAGGCATTACTTCTGCTCAGGTTTCAGCTAATTGTCTCTGCACAACATGAGAACACCCCTGTAGGTGTTGGGAAGGAAGAGTAATCAATGTTTCCTTTGTACTGGGACTGAGGGAAGGGAATGCTTCTTTGGAGATGTTTGGATTTAATGCCTTCTTAATTACATTTTGATAGGTTTATCTGCCATTTGTATGTAGGTTGCAGTTGAAGGAAAATACACAGAAGCCACATTTCAGTAGAGAGCCTTTGATATTACAGTGTTCTTAATGCTTATACATATCTCTTGTTGATTTGTCTCTCTTCAAAGTCAAGAATTACTGCTTTTTAATGAAGAACTTCTACAAATTATTTATTAAACCATTTAGTAGTAATTGCTGAGAGACTGTAATTTCATAGAGAAGGCTTCTGACAACTGAAACAATAATTTAGATGTGTACAACTTCATGGTAATAACAGAACAGAGATTTATGAGATTTCATCTGTATATTGAACTCTGCTCCACCCTTATTAAAGTTCTCAGGCAAACTGCTTCTTTACCTCCCTTTGAAATTAGTGGAGTTTGACTACATTATAAATGAAAATTGCGCGAGCCAATTTTATATAAAAAAATGAAAAATAGAATTTATTTAACAATCGATTTACAGTCTGGGATCAGAGCTGGGTGACCACAGGTTTGGCCTCTATTGCACCAAGCCTTCGTGGTTCACACCTGTTGCCTGGCAAGGTCTGTTCTTATACTCTTTTTCTAGCCCGAGGCTTAGTTCTTTGTCTCCTTTCAGTGCCTTCCACATTCATGTTGGTTTCTTTCAGGGTCTTGCACCTGCACAAAGCCTTGTCCGGGAAGGGAAGAGATATGGGACATCGTTGGGAATCTGGCATTCAGATGTATGTTCTTGATGGCTGAGATTATCTGTACTGCACATCTTAGGCCCATCATCGCTGGGTGACTCTTGGACTTTCCATCGATGATGTTTGTCTCCTGTGCTGGGCTAGGTTCTGTTTGTATGCTAATTTCCTTCCTGCCAGCTGCAGCTCTGTCCTCTTGGGTGGCTGTTTCCCAATCTCAATCATAGTATTTCTTAGGATTTTATATTTCAGACATATTCTTTATACACACAGTTTTAATTAGCATGAGTTACCAAATTACTTATAACAACTATTTCAGTTAAAATGACAATTAAAACTCACATGGAAATTCAGTAAAAATGTTTTAAGTTTGACTTTAAGCTGCCATTGAAGACTGGTGATCTGCACCAGATTTTCTTCAAACTACACAAACAGACAATTTAACCTCATTTAAATAATGCTAATTTCTATCTGTTTTTAGTAATGTGTTTACACAATGCCACTAGCAGAAGCATCTTCTATGTCCACAAGTGCTTATTTTTTTATTGGATGTCACTAACTCCTGTTCTATAAACCAGCCATGACCACCTGACTTCACTGTTTACTTGGTAAAGAACAGGCCTTGAATCCCTAATTTCTGACTAACTGCCTTTGGATCAGACGCTGACAGTCTTTCCACTGACTTTCAATGGGTTCTGGACCAAGCCATTCATGGAACATTAAGCTGTACACGGTCTGATGTGTCTCTTCTCCTGCCCATCAGCAGAGGCTGTAACTACTGATTTGCTTTTTTTCTATCCCAAACAGAGCAGTTTTTACAGGTTTTTCCCATTGCCTGAGACACCTGAGAGAGCAGGTTGATTTAACAGCTGAAACACGCTTTGCATTTCATTAACGTAGCATTTTCCAGGCCTCCATTTCATCAGTCTGCAGATCCATCCTTGTAAATCATGCAAGAAAAGTGCCTGGAGATGGACTGACTTGGACCCTGAAGGATCTGGTCATTTATCTCTTCAACCGAATTTGTAATGCTAATTAGGCATAGTCACGGTGACATTTTATTTGACATTATAATAGCTTCATTAGCAGAGTTAAAAGCAAAGATGTGAACATTGTTTTGCTAACTGTGTAAAAGTAAACAACACAGAGAAAATATTATTCCCCTCTGACTCTTGGGGGCAAAGGCAGTGCTTATGTGTGTGTATATATATATATATATATATATATAAAAGTATATACATTTTTTATAAGAAACACAAAAGAGAAAACAGGATATGTAATTGCGTCAGACCAATTACATATCCATTACATATTGTCAGTTCCACTGAAGGAAAAATCCCCTCCTGGCTTGCAGTGCCATTGTGGGGACTCACAGCTCTAAAACAGAGCTCAACTGCAGCTGTGAGCAAGCTGATGCCACAGATTCAAAAACTGGGGGGACTGTTTTTTTCCATGGTTGAAATTAGAAAATTTAGGCCTACAGCCTAGTTCCTTAAAGTCTATGGGCACTTCCTCATTTCATGCTATGAGAAAAAGTGCTAGGATATGCTATTTTATTTTTTTAATGTGTGCTGCCTCTGCTGAAATGGCAATACTTCAAGAAGGAGTTTGTGCTGGCAGCTGACAGACTGTGGGAAGTCCTGCCCCCCCTTCCTGACCAGCTGCTGAGGCACCCCCTCTGCACCACATCCCAGTCCCTGCCCAGCCCACTGGCTGCTCCAGAGTGGAGGAGAGCTCCAGTTGCAGCAAAAATTCTGCTCTGCCCTCAGCACTTTGCTGCTTCTGCTATGCAGACTTCT
Organism: Urocynchramus pylzowi; assembly: GCA_013397555.1. Taxonomy (NCBI): domain Eukaryota; kingdom Metazoa; phylum Chordata; class Aves; order Passeriformes; family Fringillidae; genus Urocynchramus; species Urocynchramus pylzowi. The sequence continues at coordinate 171,922 of VZRH01001402.1, read as the reverse complement.
GGTTCTCTGGGGAAGAAAATCCCAGACCTGCTTTGGACCAAAAACCAGTGAGATGATGTCAGAAATTCCTTTTTTCCTTCTCTTGTCCTCCTGTCTCCTCATACAACCTTGTTTGACCAAGAACATAATTTCAAATTGGTTTGGTTCCCACACTAAAGACTATTTTTTTTTTTTTTTGTTTTTTTTT
>VZRH01001402.1:152506-171690 GCA_013397555.1 Urocynchramus pylzowi | reverse complement strand
TTTTAATTTGTTTTGTTTCCCACCCTAAAGATTTTTTTTTTTTTTTTTTTTTTTTTTTTTTTTTTTTTTTGTTTTGCAGAGGGTTTAAAAGCTCAGAAAGATAAGCTTTCTTAGACTAGCCAGAGCTATCCTGATTCCTGCAGCAAAAGCCTGGCATCCATCCAGGCAATGCTTACATGCAAATCCTAAAAATGCACTGACTGTTGATTTAAAAAATCACGATACCACAGGAGCTAGCTTAATTTAAATTTTGACTAAGTTTGTCTTGGAAATTATTTATTTTATTAGACCAGACAGACATGACTTGAGAAAGCAACCTCAAGCTACATAAAAATACTCCAAACGAATCTGAATATGTACAGCTCTTTACAAGGTCACAGAGGCAATGTAAAATATGAACTTTCAGGTGCTCTTGGAAAGTAGAGTCCATTATTTATCTGAATAGCCACTCATAACTTATCCTAAGTAATATTATTTAGAAAACTTCAAGGTGTTCTTAGCTTCAGCAAGAAAAAGAAAATTCCAACATTCAAAGTTCGATGAAGAACATTTCACACAGATCCAAGAGAGAGAACAGTTTTCTCTTTCCTAAAATTTCCCTTTATAGTTTAAAAAAGGGCATGTGGTCACTTGCGCAGATAGACCAGGGAGAGCTGTGCTAATTCTCCATGACATTTCTTTAAAATGGCAGTACAATTCCGATGGGAGGAAATGGTGGCTGGGTCCATATCTGTGGTGCTCACTCCCAGGTGCCACAGAATTGTCATCAGTGTCCAAAAAGCTCTTGCAAACATTTGAGCAAAAGCTGCCAGGACCTGCTGCATGTGGACAACAGAATGGACAACTGAAGTGGCTGTGGACTTGCCAGAAGGAGCTGCCCCACTACAAGTCTTCCCAGACCTGTAAAGAATACAAACCACAGTGGCTGTTCCACTAAGAGCATCTTTTGGGGTTTCTTCTGATTGCCACTAAGGGCCTAGATAGCTGTAAAATGGTGTTTAGCAGAATTTAATCTTACCCTTAAGAAGACACAGCATTCTACTGAATCAAAGGCCTTCAGCAGACTGTTTAGAGATGTCTGAGTGCTTTTCTGTGAAGAAGCACTGGTGCTTTACACATCCTGACTATCAGTCTAAAGGGATCCATTTCAAAAGAGTTCTGCAACAGGCAGTCTTGAATTTTCCCACATGTGTTATTCAGGCAATGGACAGGGGAGGGGCTTTTCCCCCAAAATTTTTGGTTCAAGCAGTTCAACTTTTAACAGCAGCAGAGCCAAAACAGCAGCAGCCCATTGAAGCAGATAATACAATTACTTTGGGCTTGCTGAAATTTGTCTCCTTGCTCCTCACATCTGAGGTGTGATAGTGGAAGACTGTTGTTGTAAAGAAATTTTGGTAACTCACCAGGGCTGCTGGTTTAACTTGAAGAAAACTATTTAAGCAGATACAAGGGTGTTCTGTGTATGTCTGCTAATGGAAGACTTCTCATCTACATTAGAGTGACTACCTACACCCCCAGATTAGAGTGATTACCTACAACCCCAGATCAAAAATACAGGTGTGACAAGGCTGCAGGAATAAAATGTGAGTTGGATTATTAAGAAACAGGAGTTTGAAAGCAGATGAAAAAAACCCCAAAAAAACCCCAACCAAACAGAGTTATATTGAATATCCCCAGAAGAGACATTACAAGGTAACAGCACAAAACTGCCACACTTCTGTGCACTGCCAGCACAGAATGACACCAGGAGGTGACAGGGCTAAAAATCACCACTCACCAGTGGTCAGCTACTGGTCACTAGGAGATAACAGCCTTGAGAACTGAGTAGAACAGGATTTACACAGAACAAAGGACAACTATCCAGTGTGTAATACATACCACAAATGTGGACAGAAAGTAGAACCGCAAACAAATGAGGAATGAGCAAGTAAAAATAGTAGGCATGCAGGCAGCATTAACGAATATATAGATGAGACCAAAAGTGGGAGAAACTCCCAAAACCAACATAAAGCTCCTGCCTTGAGAAATCCTGGAACACAGATTACTTGCCAGTCACAACCCCCAGCCCCCAAAAACACACAGGCACACGTGCTCTGTCTCTGGGAACCTGGGAACCGAAAGGATGATCCCAGAGATACAGGGACTCTGACTACAACATTTTGAACTGTGTTGTTACTGAGAATGAGCTGTGGCACTCACATAATTCCCCTGCATCATTGGGACCAACAATACCACTTTGCTAACAGTGTTGAGACCTCGATTAGGCTAACAATGAATTCCTGGATTTGCACATAGAAAGAGCTTCTAAAGCTCACATTAGCTGAGTGCAATATTTGCTTGCATGCCTTGCTCTGGAGGACTCCTGCTAACACAGCACAAGAGCTGACAGGGAATTTGGCAACCAGGGCTGTAATTATGATGCACATTGCCAAGCATTGCTCCACACTGGGCTCCTTGGCACATCGCCCCTGCCAGGCTCCTCAGCATAAAGGGCTCTTGAAACAGCACTCCCATCTTTGCCCTGTTTCAGCAGCTTCCACCTTCCCATCAATAAGATGGACATCCTGCAGCACATTGCTGGAAAATGCTGCTTTTTCAGAGGCACGACAGGCTGTGAGGACTCTTTCTGTATGACTTAACTTTTTTGGCATAAGCAAAACAGTGTCTGGAGAAGAAGAAATTAATTCTGGAAGGAAATGTAGAATAAAAAAGAGGGTATGGAGAAGACTGATTCATGCTGTGCTGGTAAAAGGAGTCAGGTCCCATTTTACAAAAGCAGCTATTGCCCTTTCTGAGCTGTATCTGTGTATGCACACAGCATTTAATCTAATTAGATTATATTCACCATAAACACCTGCAGCAAGGAATACAATCTGATGGAGCACCATTTTTACTCACCAGTGCAATTACAGCATGGCTTGAAAGGGTTTTCAACCCCTCCTGAGCATTTGCATTCCCCATACCCTCAGCAGCTGTGTCCCTGAGAAGAAATTTCCTCCTTCTTCTGCCCATCGAAGAAATACCCATGCAGTGATCCATGGGGCACCCCTAGAATGGCTGTATATAGCAATACACAGCAGGGGAAATTAATGCTGACCCATGTCCCATTCCTCAGAAAGTCAGCACCAGCTCATCATTGCATCCTCTTCTCCTGGGCCTTGCTCCAGGCATGTTTCACAGGATTAATTTTAGCTACAAGGGCATTTTGTTCTATATTGATTTTTTTTGTATGAAAGAAAGCTGAGAATTAAGCTTGCAAAGCCTGATCTCTTAACTCTATTAAATGAGGCCAGGGTAGATTAAGTTAGTAGCTCATTTTTCTGAGGCTAGGCATTAAAAACATGGCTCTAAGGTGAATTCCTGGGTGTACGTGGCTTGGCTTAAAACCAGGATCAGAATTTAAACAGCTTCACTTGAGGTTTCTTATTTAATACACTAAGGATCTAATTAGAAATATGAGAAATCAGAAGAAAAAAAAAAAAAAGTTCAAATTGGCTCTCAGGTCACAGGATGAGCAGGGAAAAAAATCAAACAGCTTTTTTTTTAAAAAAATACAGTCTCCATGTGATGGGATGCAGGCAGCTGACAAAGGGGATGGCCACTGGAATGTGCTGTCCTGAGTGGATTTGAAATGCCTCTTGCTGCTGATCTAAAGCCCACAATTCTGGCCAGGGTCAGAGGGTCTTATCCTGCATGGGTATCCTGAGCTTGCTGGGTACCTTTCACTAATCAGGCAGTGATGGTCCCTTCCTCAGCAGGGGGCAAACCCAAACAAACTGGGAACTTCGATGTTTGTAATGTCCTCAGCTGCAGACTTACTACCTTTCAACACAAGACAGGAGCCTGAACTTTTGAAAATGCACCAAAGCCTAGTGGCTTCTACCCACTGCAAATGATTTAACCACTGCTCCCTACTTTTAATTCCCAATACTGACTTAAAACACTGTCATTAACAAACAAACAAAAACCTGAAAGACAAGCCAGCATGTAGAAGTTTCCTGGCCATGTTTTGAAATTGCTTTTTCTGAGCATGCAAACCACAAAATCAGGCGAGATCCTGTAATCAAGAAGCGCCCACCCCCCGCCCCCAAAGGCAGAAGCATTTGAGTTTCCAGTAAAGCGTTATAGCAACGACCCACTAAAGTGTGTGACTGCACAGAGCCCGCTGCCAGGAGGAGGAGGAGGAGAAGGAGGAAAAGGAGGAAAAGGAGGAAGAGGAGGAAGAGGAGGAAGAGGAGGAATAAGAGGCACCGTCTGGCTGTTGAATATAGAACCTGAGTAATCCAGTTTGAGATCCCTGCCTAATCTCAGTTTGCAAACCCCGCTGTAAAGTGGGGATAACCCCCTCCACAGTGCCCCGGGGGGACACATCACCACCAGGCTTCTCACACACCGTAAGGTTTACAGCGAGATAAATAATTCACAGCCTTTTACACACGCACGGATCAAAGGGAAAAAGGGGGGGAAAAAACTGGATTAAGTAATACATCAAACCTTTGCCAGAAGCAGAATCTAAGGCCAAAATCTCTACTTCTTTGCTGTGCTAGACACAACTGCTTCACTATATAAAAACTACAGGAAGTAACAGCCATTTGTTTTATGTGTTGTCAAATAATTTGGGTATTTGCACCATTATACTGCTCTGGTGCATTGGTGTGTCCTTCCAACATCTCACAGAAAATCCCCTCATCAGGGCCCCATGTCTATGGGTATTTTGGTACTGTGATTTCCTCATTAGTTTAAGGGGGATAAGCAAGTTACTAATGGTCCACAGTATTCCAAAAGAGTGCTGAATACAGCCATGAAACAAGATCTTGCTGTAGTAGGTACCTCAGAGGGCAGAAAGTGGTTTACAGCCAGTATAACGGGAAGGTTTGGGAGAATGTGTCAGAAATCATCAGTCATGCCTGTCTCACTCTTGGATTTAAAATGTGCAAGATCATCAAGTGAGCATTTACAGCTCCTACTTGTGACTCAATCTTCTGGGCTTATCTAAATGCCTGACAGAAAATACACAACACCTTCACCTTCCTACTACACACAAATACTTGCATGACTACTGCTACCAGTTTGGTTTCACTCTGCACCGACCGTAGTCATTTGGACCAAGAATGAAGTGACTGCCCAAGATTTGTAAGTAACAAAGAAATATGAATCATACATATTAATCCCTCCTTTGAATCATGTTTGGATTCAGTGGAGCAGTGGTAACTCAGGCTTTAAACAATGTGTCCATCCATAAATAATTCAGCATACTGCTCTTACCAGGCAAGACCTTTCATGGTAGGGAAGTTCAATACACTCGTAGGAAAAAGATAGTCAGGAAAAGGTGGACAAATTGTTGAGACACAATGAAATACCAATTTAACTTCTCTGTAAACAAAGTTCTTAATCCTTCCTATTTATGTAAAAACTTATGTGTACTGATACTTTACATTGCTTGAGGGGAAAAGGAAAAAAATTGTTGTGGCAGTCAACAGCAGTTGGCCTTGTTTATGAGAAAATAATGAAAAGTAACAGCAACAGTTTAATAGCCTGGACGTTAGTGATGGGAAGAATGCTTTGCAGCATGGAAATTATGAAAAAGGTCTACAAAATCTGGTTTTGATACTGGTTATATCTTCTCTGTTGCAATTCCTTAAAATTTCCACTGCCTCCATATTGTATTATGAAATAATATCTTATAATCTCCCTTAAAAATGAATGTACCTCCTCCTTAGAATTATGTAGGGTTTGAAGAACTCTGTGACAGCTGAAAAGCTACTACACTCATTGCAGAGCACCAATTACCCAAACACATTGGGCATTTAGTTAATTTATTAAGAGTTTAGCATCTGCTTGGGCTGCACAATTCTGTGAGTCAAAAAGCTCCCAAACATTCTGAACCAAATGAATCAATAAACTCTTGTCTGTGCTAGAGATTCCTACAGACGTACAAGATCTTTCTTCCTCATAGCTCAGCTCTCCCTGCCCTGATCCATGGGATGATGCCTATGGATGCCATGCTCTCTACAGCTCAGCTTTTTGACCCTGAAGACAGCTAATGAACTTTTCCAGCTGACAAAGAGGCTCTCAGCTCTCTGAAATGAACTCTGAGAGTGTTTTGATGCACTTGGGCAGCCAGTGGTTGGGTCTGTGGGTCTTCCGGGTGCAGCTGGGGCAAACAGCGTCTTTATTTGCATCACTGAGAATCTGAGAGCATCAGATTAATAATGGACTTGCCTGTGTAGCCTGCCCTCCTATGCACTTAAAAACTTGTAAGTTAACTTGCAAGTGACTTAGAAACTCTAAAAACACAGCAGCTGTTACTCCTTTTAAACAGCTCCTCAGTCATAAGAGCCACCATCCCTGCGACAGCTTCGCTAGTCCGGTGTTACCAAGACTAATTAACACAGTCAAGTCTAACACTGCGAGTTCTACAGGCTAGACAAAATAATGACATTCATGAATTTAGCAAACAAGACAGAAGTTATGAATTTAAGGATCTGGGAGCCAGTCTTGAGTAATGCAAAACACACTGAGTTAGGTATTCACAAAATTGCTCCAGCGTAATTGTTGGCACGTGGATTGTTTGCAAACAGCTTGCACAAACTACTTAGTGTTAATCATTTGTTCCGTGACACAGTTAGTCATGCACTATTTCTGCTCCTTGAGTGGGTGATTGTATCCTCCTGAAGGAGAGGGTATGAACCAGCAAAAATGAGGCGCACTCGGGGAGTTTAACACGGATAAGCACCTTCGACAAAACACGGGAGCGTCACGTCTCACTAATCTCTGCAAGATGTTTGCGTCTCTCCAAACCCATGCAAATAATCCACGATGACGCTGCAGAGTCTGGTGAACCAAAGCCTGGGGACAAGGAATTCGCGGTGAGTATTTCTGGCACCGTGACACTTCTTAACGCTCTGAACAAGGGGGAGTGTTGCAGAGGAGTATCTAATTCCCCCAGACAACCTGAGAGGAAGGGATGACAGATCACTGCTCCTAAGAGTTTGGCAAGAGCTTGCAAACTGCTGTCGCTCTCTCTGCAGGAAATGGTACTGCTTCAGGGAGAGAAAACCTCCAGCAAAAACTGCCACAAAAAGAATGTATGTTCCCTGAAGACACAGAAAAATCGGGATTTTATTTCTTTCATTTCATTTCAATTTTTGTTGCCTACATGATGTTAGCACTTGAGTGCAAGTCTTGGTCAGTCTAACATACAGAATCCTAAAATGGTTGGAGTTGGAAGGGACCTTATTCCCCTGCCAAGGGAAGGGACACCTCCCACTAGATCAGCTTGCTACAAGCCCTCTCCAGCCTGTCCTTGAACACTTCCAGGGATAGGGAATGTATTACAGTTATTACAGCAATGTGCAGAATTACAGTTCCACACACTTCAGTGACCTGGGATGGAACTAAAGAAGATGAAAAACTCTAAGCTGAATTTAATTTTGTTGCAATAAAGCATTGATACCCCAGAAGTGCTCTGTGAGGTACCTGTTAAACTGGAGTGAAACAGTCAGCCAGCAGTGAGAATAAAAGCAACAAAGGGAGACTCAAGAAACCAGGATCTTCTGATAAAGGATGCCACAGCATTTTTAGTGGCAGCCACATCAGTGTCACATTGGACAGTCATTCTTTACAGACAGGCAACATGTCATGGGTAATTCCCTGGCAACTTTTAATCTTCCAGAGGAGACTTCTGACAAAGCACAGAAATACATCTGGACTTCTTCATGCCTGGACTAGTACAGCAGCTGTTCTAGTAGTCAGCCCAGTGTATCTTTTTTTTGATTTTAACTATATTGAAAAGGACTGAATTTCTCATTTGAGTCCCCTGTTTAGTGGTCAGACTGCAGACTCATTTCTCCTGATCTTACTGACAATAATAAGTCATTTTGCTGCCTATTATTCTCCAATAAAATTGTAATAATTTTGTATGACTCTTGGAAGACATGCATTTGCTGGCATAATATGGATGCACAAAAAGATTAATTGTGTGAATTATTCTTGGTCATAGTTAGTGAATTGCTTTCTATAGGATTTTAGGCAAAGTGGGAAATCTCTCGTGAAAATAAGTCAAATTTAGGTAAAATTAAAGGTTGGAGTTGACAGAAGTCCAGAGTTTGCTGATGAATATATTTTTAGTAGCACAGCAACAAACCACAGATCCTATTGGACTAGTTCCTCATTCAAAGCAAAACAATACCACACTTAAATGAAGTCTGAATTATTTTTTTTTTTAATTAAGTCAATTGCATCAGAAGCAGCATGCAGACAACTCATACAACTGAAAAGATTCACTTCAGCTGTTCTTGTTCTCCTCAGCAAGAACATTTTCCCCTTTTCATGAACACTTCAGTAATCAAATTACACTAGGACAAATGCTTATAGAAAATGCACAGCAAAACCAAACACTTGGAGTATTTGTAGGTTCTACATTCCAATAATATCACCAATTCCTGTGTTTATTGGACTGGGGGAAAAAAAATCATGGGCTTAGTTAAACAACCAAAACTGTATCTTAAACTGGTGCTTACTCAAAGCCAGTGAAGTAAAAGGAAGTACTCCCATAGATGTTTTGGAAGGCTCTGGGATGCTGTCATTCCTTTGTTCTGGCTTGTTCCAGAAATTCCAGGTGGTTTTCAGGCAGAGAAATAAAAAATCTGTGATTATCAGATGTATTATTCACTGTGAAGTCTCACTTCATTTTCCTCTTAAAGTACATTTCTGGGCAGGAATACAAGGGCAATATGAACTGGTCAACAAGCTCCCATTCTGTGTCAAACAGAGCATCTTTCTTCTGCTAATCATGTGGCACTGCTGCATCCCACCATCAGTCTAAATTTGCCACTTATAAACCTGTAAGGGTTGTGAACACCCCAGGAGGACATCGTGGCACAGCTCACTTCCACATAACTGCATGTTACATATTTATATGCACTGTCAAAATGGTGGGAAGATACAAAACTGTGTTTCACTGGAATCCAGCAGGATGAGCTATTTATAAATAAGTGCCTTATTTTTGGTGCTCTTTAGTGCAGATGAACAGTGAGTGATGAACAATTTATGTTGCTGATCATTTGTATCACAATAGAGCTTTGCAGTCTTTTTCTGCAGTTTATAGACTCTGTAAGTTCAGGATCTGTAGTATCCTACAGTAGAAGACAGGACCTCAGAACAAAGATCAGTGGGCAAGATAAAGAAAGGATGAAATGAACATGCCACACTAAAAATGGAAGAGTAGATAGATAACAGAGCATCTCAAAAAATATTTGAGTATTCCTGGGGATTCTGGGCACCAATATCCAAAACAGACCCACTACCCATCTCTGCCTCTAAAAACAAACTCTCATTGTGAAGGAATCCTTTCCCAAGAGTACTCTGCACTAAGGGATTTTCAATTTAGACAACAGAAGAAAACATTAAACAAAATATGGTTTAATGAACTTGAAATAAAAGTCATTAGAAGGATGACACACTCTGAAGAAGTCTTAGGGATATAACTGAAGTGAAAAAGGAGATTTTAATTAACAAGCTTGTAAGCACCCTGTACTCTGTAAATAATTCAAGTATATAAAAAGATGATCATAAGGATGACTGAATAATCATCATTTTGACTTCCCTGTGTTGACTGCTGATGTAAGATTCCTAATCAGATGCCACAGGAGTATTGTTAACCATACCAGCCTACCCAGGATATTTCTATACTGATACATTGTGATAGGAACTTTTATAGAGGTGATTAATAGGTGTTTCTTCTCTCCCCATTATCTCTGAGGTAGAAACATATGCCATGTTTTACCATTTCCCAGGTCATGAACTCCTGCAGCAGACACTTTCACAGACCACAGAATCACAGAATAATTTGGGTTGGGAGTGACCTTGAACACCATCCCATTCCAGCCCTCTGCCATGGCAAGGGACACCTTCCACCAGACCAGGTTGCTCAGATCTCCATCCAACCTGGCCTTCAACAGAAGATGAGACATCTGAAATTTTCATGCCTCTACACTTAAACAAAAAATACCAATGCTTTCTGCTGTAACTATTTACCTGTGTTTGCCTCAAGGCTGTCAGTGGGTATCTTTTTTTTGCCTCACACCCAAAATTTAAGCAGAAGAAACTCATGCAATAAACCTTTCATCTTGTTGCCCTTCCAAGGCAGGGGTAAAATCAGCTCTATAATATTAGCACACTAAAACAATGTAAATAACAGCTAAAACACTTTCAGTACATTCTCAAAGGAGGGCAGCTCCAAATAGAGGTCAGATCTCTCTTTCCCACTTTTGATACTTACATTGAGTACAGAAAATTCTTAAAAACAACTGCTGTCTTACAGGAAGCAGTTACATATGAGTGAGCCTTACACACTCAGAAAGTGATAAATAATTATGCTTTCATCTAAAATAGCACTGGAAAATTATCAAACTGTGAACTCAATGATACCAACTTTTCATCTGATTTGCAAAATAAAAAGATCTTTTTAAGCCAGTTTGAGTGAGTATGCTATTAAGATAAGTGTAATGCAACTGCTTTATCAGTAGCATCATTGAGAGAGGCTGGTGCATAATTCAGCTGCTTTTTCTGGTTATTATTTGCTATGTCTAATAGCTCTTTCTTTGCAACAAATGCAAAACTTCATTTTTAAAATCTCAGTTGATGCTTGAAGATCTTGTCTTGTCTTGTCTTTTGACTCTGTCTCAAGTTAGAAAGTCTTGTAAAATATTGTATGAACAGCATGGGCAATAATTTCCTTCAGTCTTAAAGAAGCTGGAAGTGGGATAGCATGCCTTCAGGGAATACTAAGAGTTTAAAATATGCCTGTGCAGCACGTTCATAGATTTTTATAATCCACTTCAAATACTTTCCACATTGTAAAACAGGCTTCAGAAACGATCATCACAGATGAAAGCGGGTAAAGAAGGAGTAATAAAAATACCATAGAAAGAAGAGGGAAAAATGGTGGCTGCTTCTTCTGAGCTCCCCAGCATTTGATTTTTACTGTATAATAGTAAGAATCGAGTCATCACAGTAATTTCCCCATTTACTGGGGTTCAGTGTCAGCTGAGGGTGCACCTGTGCCCACCTCCACTCCTCCACCCCCAGATCTGCAGCCTGCAGCCACCCAGGCCAAAACATTTCAGATAAAAGTTAATTATCCAGCACTAAACTGCACACCAGACCTTTCCAAATCGCTGCCAACTGGAAACCTTCCCGTCAGCTTCTGAGGACTCTCCCAGCTCAACATTCCTGCAGCAGGGAGCATCTGAGACGTTCAGCATCATCTCCCCACTCACTGACAAGGCACTCAGAGCTCGCAGAGGCACAGAGTGGCTGACTGGCATGGGGGTGGCACCTGCTTTCTGCATGTACCAGCAGGGTATTCCTGTGCTCCAGGGATGCAAGATGCTCATCAGCGCCTGTACGGACTTACACTGCAGAGAAATGACATACAGAGCTTAGGTCTGAGGGGTGAACATCAAGCCTGAACAGGCTCTGGACTCTGTCTGGAGTCAAATCCAAGTCTCAAGGCCAACTGCACACAAACTTTTGGTTGCAATGCCCCACAAGGGCAGCATGTAATGTTACAATGGCTGTGGTATACCTCAGTTCTTCATGAAGCTGTCCATCATTACCAAGAGCAATGTTATCAGCTTGCTGTGACAGCTGAGAAGCACTTGGGGCCAGGCTGTGAACTTCTGAGTCACACTGATGAGAAGCCCCTTGAACAAACAGCTTTGCTCAAGTGTGACTCCCTTAATAAATGAATCATCTATCAGTGCTGCCTACTCAAGCTTAAATCCTTCTCCCAGTTCTCCTGCTATTTCCACCATCTGCACATCCTTTCCCTGCGGTGGTGATAACCAATTTGGCTGACTGACAGGGTTTTGGGGAAAATGTGGAGTCTTTCAGGGCCAGACCAGAAAAAAAGTAAAGTCACTAATGTCCAAAGCTCCAATCCTTAAGTCTTTGTGCCTGCACCTGCTCCCATTTATTAGGAAATCCCTTTTGGGTACCTACTGGTATGATGTTGCATGCATCCCAGTAAGCTGTTGCTCTGAAATCCTAACCAGTCTGACCCTGAGTCTCAAAGCATCATGAGGAACTCTGATCATAACTCTCAGCATGAAGTTTGCAAAAAGGCTTCCATTAATCACATCCAACCATACCAAGGCCTCACACCCTTTGCAAGACATCCCCCGGCAACAGCAATAAACCATTATCTACCTTTGACATTAATCCCTGTTCCCATCACTGCGTCCTAGATGGTGGCTTCATCAGTTTCCTAAGATGTCTGCAGAAANGGGGGGATGAATGCTTTTTTTGGGTAAGCATTACTCACTGGAAGTAACTATTTTTAGCCAGGGATCAAGACAGCCCTGGCTGTCTTGAATTCAACCCTGATTTGGGCAAGCCATTCTTCTCTGTTCTTGGTGATTCCAGCTCTTTGTTCAGTGCTTCCCCACAAAATTAAGTTCCCTTGTTTTACGCTGCTAGAACCACAAAAAGTAAAGACATATGGGGAAGGGCACCTCTTCTTTCTCTTCTCAGTTCAGCTTATTTTTTCCTTCTCTTCCTCTACGTCACTAACCTGTGATGTTTCCAGTTTTCTTGCTTCCTTTTCTTGTTTTCTTTCTCTTTTCTCTGGATGTTTTCAGCTCTTCAGAACAAACTCTGCAATGCACAGCTATCTGTATTGCAGTGAGATTTGATGCACTCTCTCATTCCATCAAACTGAGAAGACAACCCTTGCACTCTTTAAAAGTCCTTCAGTAAGGCCTACAGACACATGGGTTTATAGTCTGAGTCTTTGCTGGATGGCAAATTTAGGTTTTGTAAAAGAAACTGCTTTTTCCAGTTTTCTGCTGATTACAATAAATACATAAATTCTATCCATGTTACGCCTGGTCTTCTTTCACATTTAAAAATTAACTGGAAATCCAGCGAGGGAAATAATAGAACACGATATAAACATTTTATTTGAGGGCTTAAAACTATAACTAGATCCAACACAGTCTTAAGTCCTAAAATGATGTATTTTCAATACTACATGGGTTTCAATACTTCATGCATTCGGGTTAAAACAGTAAACAATTTATTAAATATACCCTAAATGAGAACTTTTAAAAGTAGTATTTGAATCTAATCACAATAAATAAATTAAATAGCACATCACAAGACCATTTGTTGATTTCTCTTTTCTTTCTAGAGCTCTACTTCCACTGGCTCTCATGGACAAATTCTTGGGGGAAATTATATTGAGTACTCCAACTTACTTTTCTTTGTTAACAATCTGTTCAGTACAGTAACTTATGTACTCATATAGAATCTGACAACAGGTTGTCTTTAAATTTATCTATTCTAGGCAAAATTATAATTTTTACTTAGGGGATTAAGCCAAGTATTCTTTGATGTTTCTTCTGATAATGCCTGTCCTTCAGCAAAGTAATAATCAATGATTTAACACTGTCATATTTTAATCACTCATCACTGACAGGAGTTTGTGCAGTATGTTATGAAAGACCTAGCAGCAAGGAAGACATTGTTTTGTGAACACCCAGAATAGAAAAAAAGAGCCAAACTTAAAATTAACATCATGTATGGTACTGACTTTGATGTTAACTCAGCTTTTCTGCATCAGAGAATCAGCATGAGATAAGGAATGAGAAAATCTTGTTACTGGCCACCTCTGAATGAGTGCTATCCCAGCAGACTTCTGGCTCTTTCTGTCTCCAAGGGACTTTAAAATTAAGGAACCAGAGGAGAACTGAAATTAATAATTCTCACTACTTTTCCTGCATTCCGAAAATGATTTTCTGCAGCTGTGATTAACTGGATCTTCCTTGAACTCTTTAATTCCAATAAAGAGACTAGGTTTTTTTTTTTCCCCTTTCTTTGTTCCATGCAAAGATTTTTGATAGAGAAAATATCACTTGGGTCTCTGGCTAAAAGAGAAGTAACTGGGCATTTGTTTGCACATCCTCTCAATCTCTGTCCTTGATTCCTCTCAAGGGTCCTCTCATAAACCCTCCTGAAGTGCACAAAAGGCAAGTGCCACCACACTATTTACTCAGCGTGAGGTGAGGAGGATTGCTGGCCACAGAGAAAGACTGAACACGTATTCCTCATCTACACAGAAACTAGCACAAGCCTCCAATATCTGGACGAAGACAGGTTAGCAGTGACAGTGTGAATGACCAGAGCCTGCAGCCAAACGTGTGTTGCATTCTCTTCCTGGAAAAATGGATTCATTAAAACTTTCTCCAAAGTCAAAACCATTTTTCTAAAAAAATGAAATTCTGTCTCTGAGGAGGAAAGAAAAAAGTATCTCTGAGCATTTAGTTGGGCAGAAGCTTTCCCACATCTCCATCCCTTTGCTGTAATTTCTGCCTGCCCTCACTGGTGCAATGCATAGTCTGTGTCTTGCAGGTCAGTTTGACTTCTGAGGACACCATATTCACAGTGGTATTCCTGTCTATTACCAAAAAGACCTGTAATTCCTTACCCAGGCTGGTCTGATATATCTATAAATTAGGAAGCTGTTAAAAAAAAAGTGCTTAATTACTTTAAAAACAAATTTAAAAATTAGATGTTTATAAGCAGTTTCTTTTTACAGCATCTGTTCTGAGGCTGAGCTTGCTTTTCACTGGAAAATTCAGTTTAATCTGGAACTTTTATTTGGTTTATTTATTCTTTTGATCCCTTCTGAAGTCATAGCAGTTATCAGTAGCACTGCAGTTTCAGTTCTTCAAGAAACCAGGTAAAGCACAGACTTGTAGGGACCAATGATTCGCAATTACTTTATTCCATTCAGTTGCTCTGAGAAGATTCCTTTTCTTGTTAACAGACATCCGAGGTCCTGATTTATCTGAAACCCACTAAAAATACCCCTTTAAATTCAGAGAACACTGCTGTAGACATGACCTCCCCTGTGTTTCTGATACTATCACCAACAAAATGGATATTATGGGCTATTCTTCCCAGACTGCTCTCAGCTCTGAGCAGTACTACTAGAAACAATATCACTGTATTTATTTATGCTTCATGTTCCCTGGATATTTTCCCTGTTCCATCCATGGGAAAATTATTAATGACATTGACAATCTTGGAATCAAAAAATAAAGTGCTTCTCTTGATACAAACATACGTAAGGTGACAAGCCTTGCCTCAGTAGCATCAGTGCTTGTGAGATGCTCTCTCCAAAATAATGAGCTGTCAAAGCTTCACTGCAATTTGCATTTGTGTTAGTAGTGAAGAAATCCAGTGCTTTTTTTTTCCCTTGCTGAATGACAGTGTTAAATTGTTACTTTTGCTTACTGAGTGTGAAAATTTACTGAAACGACAGTAAAGTGGGAAAAGTAAACAGCATTTTTTCAGGTCACAACAGCACTTGGATATACTGTTAGTGTACATTAACAATTAAATCACAAATATAAAATGAAAAACGTTTGTCACACTTCACTCTGTGTAGCCTCCCTTGAAACCAACACACACCTGAACCTCCAGAATAAACTGTTGCTTTGTGGGAGAACAAGTGTAGTACCACACCTTGTGACGGCTGTTGTCTTGTGATCGTTCATGGGGAAAGACTTTGTCCTCTTTTTTTTTTTTTTATCCGCGGGGTGGTAGAATTTAATGAGAAATGGATTTTTAAATATGCTTGAACAACCACAGAACTCTTGAAAACACTGTCTAGGTACCTTACATGACTATAGCTGCCCATCTGTGGTGCTGTGTATTTCTTCTCATGTTACACGTCTGAAGTATTACTATCATCAAATACCAAAGAGACAATAGGCAGTATTACTGAAATGTATTTAATTTCTGGATCTTTACCTTCCCTTTTTTTTAAGCATTGCTTTTTGCCATGTTAGAGGAAATTTGCTCGAACATCAACATGCTTTTCAATTACAGTGAACATTTGCCTGTTATAGACTTCTGCATGAAGTAAAGACATTAACATTCAGCAGCAGTACAAGACATTGCATTTGTATGTTCCTGTCCTGTTGTAGTGTGGAAAATGAGACTTTGCTAGACATTACTACCTTAAGACTACCCTAATAAAAGACTTCAATATTGAGGAGAAGCAGTATGACACAGCATCTAGTGAATACTGGCTTTGTTATATTTGCCATGGTCTTCACATGTACACAGTACAAAATGCTCTCTAAGGGCAAAAAAAGTTTTGGGTCTGCTCCTGTCCCTGTGTGGAAGGAAGATACCTGCAGGCACTCCCAAGGGCATGCTGCAGTGCTTTTGATGAAGATGCTCCGTCCAAGCCTCAGCAGGAGGGGTGACGCCTGGGTGCCAATTCAGATGCAGGGTTAGAAATCAGTTTTCTTTTCTTGTCTGGAAATCTGCATGCTGGGCCTATCAGCAAAACCTGCCTTGTCTACAATGATGTCCTTTACAACTGCCTCCTCTAAGATGACTAGTCAGTAGAAGAAGCCGATCTGCAGCTCCAGGTCTATAGAGACAGTCAGGTGACAGGTCTGTGGCGTGTTCATTTCATGTCAGTGCTGGTATGGGACTGTGAGCAACACAAAATCCCTGCCTGCAACAGAGACTGCTGAGGCCAACAACTCCAGGACTTCTGGGTCCAATATGCTCTTGGAAATCATGTAATTCTAGGAAGTATGCAAGGCAAGGCTGCTGTAGCACTGCCTCCAGCAATAGCCTAAAAATGGCATGTAATAAGTGAAAGTATGAAAAAAACAGTGTTCAGAAAGATGTCAGCCCTTCCAAGACAATCTTGATAGACTAACACACTTGAATACAAGTACCTGCTGGCCTTTGAGTAAGACTGAGTTGTTTTTTTAAATCCACAGATCCTTGAAAAGTAATTTTTTTTTAGCTCAGCCCAAAGGAAAAACGGAGTTTGTTCAGTACAGGTGCAGTGCCAGGCACTGGTTTCACTGTCACTGAAGACAATGCCAGTTACATTCTGCTTAACAACAAAGTCCTCATTTGGACAGACTGATCCATTGGGTTCCCCACTGAGAAAAAATTGAAAGTTAAACAGGAGCTCTGAAGTCCATGGAAAGCAGCAGGGAAATCTAACCCTATGCTGCATGTATTGAACACATCTTGTGAACTCAGGCAGCTTTGGGTGAACTTAGACCTTTCTCTGAGATGGAAGATAAAATAATGCTAACAGTCAAAACAAATCTGGGGTTCAGAATTTGGCCCTCAGGGAGCTTTGGCTGTTGACTTCAGGACCATTGTGACTGCAGCTGCAAGGCTGGTAGATGTAACAGCAAACTTGGATGCTACTGGCACCATCAATAGCAGAATTCAGCAGCACTGATTACCCCTGAGTTTTGGCTTAAACCTAGAGAGACCTGAGTTACACGGGTTTTGCTGAGATAGAGAAGCCTAGCTGAATTAAAGGGGCTACAAAAGAGCTGGAGAGGGGATTTTAACAAGGACATAAAGTGACAGGAGGAGGGGCAGCAGCTTCAAAATACCAGAGGGCAGGGTTGGATGGGATTTGGGAGAATATCTTTGACAGTGATGAAGCCTTGGCACAGGTTGCCCAGAGAGGCTGTGGCTGCCCACTGGAGATGCTCAAGGCCATGCTGGACGAGATCATCTTTAAGGTCCCTTCTGACTCAAACCATTCTGTGATTCAGACCAGGATACAGCAGTCACATCTTCAGTTATAGGCTAGGAACTACCTAACACAGACTTTTTCTACCTTTTCTGTCACAATTCAAATGCACAAAAACTGAAAAAACCCCAAACCCACAGAAATTAGATCCACGCTATGGTCTGTATTTGTTTTTGCAAAGCAAATTCACTTGGCAATGTTTTTTTCTAATAACATTTTGAAAGCAAAGTTGAACGACCTCTTTTTACATAAAACAACTACTTATCCTGTACTTAAAAGGCAGCTTGTACCATTTTACTTATAACTTCCCTTGCACAGGCTTTACAGAATAGAGCATTTTCTTCCAGCTCCTTTACCTGAAGATGATTCCTGGCATCAAACACACAGTTTCAACATACTGTGCCTATCACCTTTCTTCAGAGTGTGTAACACTAAGTTGCCATCTTTGTATGACAGAAAGTTTAGCTCCTGATGCTACTTCTACTTGTGCCTAAGAGTTTTGTCAAACACAAAGAATTCAATTTCTACTATTTTAGCTACACAATCAAACAGGATGGGCTGCAGTTTCCACTGCTTTAGTTAGGCAACTCGAATTAGCAAAAATCTGACCTAGTACCTACCAGAACTAAAAGTGAAACTGAACTACAGAAAATCCTGGCGCTTTAGCTCTGCTCGATGCAAAGTCAAGTTACACTGAACAACTTCCCTGAGAAGTGTCACCTGGTGCCCAACCTGCAGAGCCCATACACAGACCACAGTATGAAGACCAATAACAAACACTCTGAGAGCCGTTTGGGGTTTTTCCGGTTTGCCTTTTTTTTTTCTTTCCTCCTTAACAATCTTTTTTTGATATGCAAAGCATGTCCTGGACCCTCCTTCTGCTCTCGGCTCTACAACTTATCGCAGTGTATGGCTTCGGGCTAACAACTTCGCTTGTGCCACCGAGCTCTTGTCTGCCTTTCCACAGAGAGGATGCTTCTCCCCGGCCACCCCGGGGCTAAAGTACAACGGGGTGCTAAAGGAGGGAGACCGAAGAGCGAAGCCGGCGGCCCCGGGTCCGAGCGCTTCTCCTTCGGTCAGTCCTTCTGCCGAGCCCCCTGCCTGGCTCCGACGCCCGTCCCCGACCCTTCCCCGCAGCGTCCCTGGGGCTCTGCCCCGCTCGCCGTTTCTCCCCGTGTCCCCAGCGCCTTACCAGGCTCCGCCGGGGGAACTCGCCCAGCACGATGCTGACCACCGGGATGCGCAGCGCCGCCGAGATGAAGTCCAGCTCCAGCATCTCCCCAAGGCTCTGGGGGAACGCGAGGATGGCTGAGACCCCCTGCACCACCACGGTGTGGCAGAGACTCTGCAGGAAGGAGACGGGGTCATTGCTCCAGGAGGCGCTGGCTGAAGAGAAAGGGAAGAGGGGCAGGTCGCCCAGCCCCGCCTCGATCGCCATCACCACCTCCAGAGACAGGTTGTAGGGCAGCAGGCCGGGCACGCCGTTCAGGTTGGCCACGGCCAGCAGCAGCGCGTCCCGCGGCGACGGGGGAGTCCGCCGCTGTCCCCCGCCTCCCCCCGCCCGCCTGCCCCGCGGCCCCTCGGGGCG